>SJYG01000803.1:838456-927241 GCA_006410535.1 Litocranius walleri | reverse complement strand
GCCTCCCTGCCCAGCCCCCACTTGCTAGTGGCAGATGCAGGTGCCTGTGCTACTTCTCCACTGGGGAAGTTACCATTGGGCTCATAATCTGTGGTTTTAATTATTTATTTATTTTTCCTTCCTGTTATGTTGCCCTCTGTGCTTCCAAGGCTCACCACAGACTCAGCAGCCAGAATGTTTCTTGGTGTTTGGAAACCTATCTCTGTTTAAGACTCCCTTCCCAGGACATAGCTCCCTCCCTACCTCTTTTGTTTCTCTTTTTGTCTTTTATATTTTTTCCTACCTGTTTTCCAAGACAATGAGCTGCTTTTCTGTGTGCCTGATGTCCTCTGCTGGCATTCCAAAGTTGTTTTGTGGAATTTACTCAGCATTAAAATGTTCTTTTGATGAATTTGTGGGGGAGAAAGTGGTCTCCCGTCCTATTCTTCTGCCATTTTAGGACCACCCAGATCAGAACCTCTCCTCTTGCCTCAGGGTGGTCTAGTCTCCTTTTAAATTGTGATGCAGTGCATGGAATTGCTCTCAAGTCACTGCAAGGGAAAGGGCCTCATCTTGCATTGAGTTGGAATCTAGTGTTACTTCTCAAGTTGCAGCCTGAAGCTTCGGCTTCCTCTCGAGTTGCAATGGGGATCTCAGGATACCTCTCATCTTACCTGAGTTTAATCAAGGCTCCTTTCGAGGTGTGAGGGTTGGGCAGGATTGCTCTCAAGTCACTGAGAAGGAAATGGGCCTTATCACATTGAGTGGGAAATCCTGTGGTGTTTCTTGAGTTGCAGTGGGAAGCTTTGGGTTGCTTTCGAGTTTTGAGGGGGACTTCAGTGAGCCTCTTATTATTGCCTCAGGGATGTCAAGCATCCTTTCAAGATGTGAGGGCCACCTAAAGATTCCTCACCAGTCGCCTAGGGGTTATAGGAGCTGATTTCAGGATAAGGCGGGATTCAGTGTTCCTTTCCAGTTGTGACAGGGATCTTGGGGTTCCTATTGAGTTTCAACAGGGGAGTCAGCCCTTGCCACGTGTTGAAGTATGGAACTTGATTTCCTACCGAGCAAAATGTGTGTCAGGCCTCCTGTTGAACTGAGGTGGGGGTGTGGGTCTTTTTATAGAGGTACATCAGGGGAGTCAGACTTCCATTTGGGTGGTGAAGGCATACTTGGGGTTCCATTCTAGTCAATGTAGGGGAGTCCGGCTTTATCTCGAATTGAGGATGTACTCTCTGTCCTTTCAACTTGCAGAACGAATTCTCGGGCTTCCACTAAGGTTTCAATAGGTGAGACAAGTCTTCTCTTTAGATATGAGGGAACATTGTGATTTTTCTCAAGATGAAGCCAAGGAATCGGCCCTCAGTTGAAATGAGGCAGTGAACATGGGGCTCTTCTTGATTTGTTGTGGGAAAGTGAGATGGCAACAAATATTACGGATAGCCTCTTGAGTGGCTAAAAAAATCAAGCCTCCTTTCCAGTTTAGAGAGGGAACATGGAGTTGCTCTGGAGGCAATGCGGGGGAAAAGGTCCTAATCTTGCTTACAGGCGGGAATCTCATGGTTTCTCGAGTTGCCACCAGAAGTTTGGGATGCCTCTCCAGCTGAAACAGATACCTCAGGGGAACCTCTTGTGATGCCTCAGGGAAGTCAAGTCTCTTTTCAAGTTGCAAGAAGGAGCAGACGGTTGCTCTCGACTCGCTGCAGGGGAATCGGGCCTCATCTCGCATTCAGGGGAGAATCTCGTGATGTTTCTCAGGTTGTTGTGGGAAGCCACAACTGGGCTCCTCTCATTTGGACGTGGTCTTCCGGGAGCCTGGCATGCTGCCTCAGGCAAGTCAGGCCTCCTTTCACGTTCTGAAGGCCACTTCGGGATGCCTTTGAGTCGCTGAAGGGATATATGCTCTCATTTCAGGGTGGGGCGAGAGTCAGGCTTGCTCTCCAGTTGTGATAGGGATCTCGGGCTTCCTATTAAATTTCAAAAGGGAAGTCAGGCCTCGGCTCGTGTTGAGACATGGAACTCCACTTTCCAGTCAAATTGGAAAAAGGGGTGTCAGGCCTCCTGTTGAATTGACATGAGGAATTTTGGCTTTTTGTAGAGGTGCAACAGGGGAGTCAGACCTCCTTTCATGTTCTTAGGGAATACTCAGGTTTCCGTTTGAGTCTTTTCAGGGGAATGAGGTTTTATCTTGGATTGAGGGGGAAGTTGGTGTCCTTTTGACTTGCAGTAGGAACCCCAGAGTTGGGGTTCCAATAGGGAGGACAAGCCTCCACTTGAGGTGTTAGCGGAATGTTGGGATTCCTCAGAGTTGAAGCAGGAGAATTGGTGCTAATCTCGAGATGAGGTTGGGAAAACGGGGCTCTTTTCGAGTTGTGGCGTGAAACTCATGGTTCCTCTCAAGTGGTGATGGGAAGGAATCTCGGGGAACCTCTTGAATTGTGTAAAGGGATTCGAGCCTCTTTTCACGTTTCAAAAGGGAATAGTGGATTGCTCTTGAGGCACTGCACTGGAAAAGGGCCTTATCACGCATTTGCAGTGGTGGTAGTGTTAGGGGATCTTGTTTTTCTCAACTTCCAGTGGGGAGATTGGGATTCCTCTAGATTTCTGAAGGTGAACCTTGGGAACCTCGCATGTTTCCTCAAGGAAGTCAAGTTTCCTTTCGAGTTGCAAGGCGGTGCGTGGCATTGCTCTCGAGTCACTGCAGGGGCAATTGGCCTCATTTTTCACTGAGGGATCTATCTCATGGTGTTTCTCAATTTGCAGCCTAAAGCTTTGGTTTCCTTTCAAGTTGTGACAGAGAACTCAGGGAATCTTTAATGTTGCCTCAGGGTAGTCTAGTCTCCTTTTGATGTGCAATGTGGTGTGCGGAATTGCTCTTGAATGACTGCAGGAGAAAAGGCCTCATCTCATGTTGGGTTAGAATCTCATGGTGTTTCTCAAGTTGTGACCTGAATCTTCATGCTCCTCTCGAGTTGTGATGGGGACCTCAGGGTAGCTCTTATGTTGCCTGAGATTAGTCATGGCTCCTTTCGAGGTACGAGGGTTAGACAGGATTGCTCTCAAGTCACTGAGAAGGGGAAATGGGCCTTATCCTCATTGAGGGGAAATCTCTAGTGCACCGCAGAGGACAAGGGCCTCACTCCACCTGCAGAAGAGAAGCTTCTGGTTTTTCTCGAGTTGCTGTGTGTCGGGAGTCAAGCCTCGGGGTGACAGTCGAGGCAGTGCAGGGCAGTCAGGTTCATCTGGAGTGGACGAAGCATTTGAGGGTCTCGAGGAATGGTGGCCCGACCACTGAGGCTCCTCCCAACTCTCCTAGAGGGAGCGCCTCCTCTTGGGATGCGAGTGGAGCACTGGAAACCCTTTCCCGATGGAACAGGAAAATGGCCCTTCATCTGGAGCTAAACAGGGGGAAATGGGGCTCCTCTTGAGTCGCGTGGGACCCTCGGGGTCCTCTCAAGTGGAGACAGGTGGGGTGGGGAACTTCTTGCGTCCCAGTAAGGGTGTGAAGGAGCCTTTCAAGGTGCAAGAGGGAAGGAGTGATTTCCCCAGTGATGCTGCAGCAGACAAGGGCCTCACCCTGCCTGCATGGCAGAAGTTTCTGGTTTTTCTCGAGTTGCAGTGGGGTCCTCTCGAGGTATAATGCGACCCCGGGGACCCACTCCTGTGGAATCAGGAGAGACCAGTCTCCGTACGAGCTGTGAGTCGCCTCTGGGATTCTTACCCAGTCATCGCAAGGTCCTCAGTCTTTGTCTGGTGCTCAGGCCGGAGCCTGAGCTTTCCTCGCCCATGTTGATATAGGACTTAGGGTTTTCCTGGAGCGCCCACAGGGGAGTCAGGCCTCGTCTCGCCTGGAGACATGCACGGCCACTCTCCTCCCAAGCTGCAGCAGCAGTGTCTGGCTCCCCGCACTCGAAGTACCCCAGGGATGTCACACGTGCCAGTGTGTCAGGAGTCGAGCCTTGGGGTGACCGTCGAGGCAGAGCAGGACAGTCAGGTTTATCTGGAGTGGAAGAGGCATTTGGGGGTCTTGGGGAATGGTGGTCCAAACCCTGAGGCTCCTCCCGACCCTCCTGGTGCGATCGCCTCCTCTTGAGATGTGAGAGGAGCGTTGGGAACCCTTTCCCAGCGAGGCAGGGACAGGACCCCTCATCTGGAGCTGTGCAGGGGAAAATGGGGCTCCTGTTGAGTAGTGGTGGGACCCTCGAAGTCCCTCTCAAGCTGGGACCAGTGCGGCAAAAAATTTCTTCAGTCATACCAATGATGTGAAGGAGCCTTTCGAGGTCCAAGAGATAATGGGTGATTTACCCCGAGATGCAAGAGGGGACAAGGGGCTCAGCCCGCCTGCAGGGGAGAAGCTTCTAGATTTTGTCGAGTTGCGACAGGGTCATGAGTTATGACGGGGTCCCCAAGGACCCGCCCCTGTGGAATCAGGAGAGGCCAGTCTCCGTGCAAGTTGCGAGGCACCTCTTGGGATTTCTCCCCTGTCGTCACTGGGTCCTCAGTCCTCGTCTGGTGCTGAGGCCAGAGCCGGACATTTCCTCGCCCATGCTGACATAGGTCTTGGAGTTCCCCTGGAGCTCCCACAGGAGTGTTGGGCCTCGTCTTCCCTGGAGACAGGCACGGCCGCTTGTTTCCCCAGCTGCAGCAGCAGTGTCAGGCTCTTCGTCGAGCCGACATAGGGATCTGTGACTTGCCCTCGAGGTACTCCAGGGCTGTCACATGTGCCATTGTGTCGGGCGTCCAGCCTCTGGGTGACAGTTGAGGCAGTGCAGGGCAGTCAGGTTCATTTGGCATGGACGAGCATTTGGGGGCCTTGGGGAATGTGGCCCGACCCCTTATGCTCTTCCCGACTCTCCTGGTGCGAAAGCCTCCTCTTGGGATGTGAGGGGAGCGCCGGGAACCCTTTCCCGATGGAACAGGGAAAAAGACCCTCATCTGGAGCTGAGCATAGGCAAACCAGGCTTCTCTTGAGTCACAGCGGGACCCTAGGGGTTCATCTCGTGTGAGGACGGGTGAGGTGGGAACTTCTTGGGCCACACGCAGGGTGTGAAGGATCCTTCCAAGGTCCAAAAGGGAAGGGGTGATTTCCCCCGAGACGCCGCAGTGAACAAGGGCCTCATGCCGCCTGCAAGAAAGAAGCTTCTGGTTTTTCTGGTGTTGATGCCAGTCCTCTCGAGCTACGACGAGGACACCAGGGACCCGCCCCTGTGGCCTCAGGAGAGGCCAGTCTCTGTGCCAGTTGCCAGGAGCCTCTGGAGAATCCTCCCCAGTCGTCCCCAGGTCCTCAGTCCTCGTCTGGTGCTGAGGCCTGAGCCTGAGCTTTCCTCGCTCGTGCTGACATAGGTCTTGGGGTTCCCCTGGATCCCTCACAGGGAGTTAGGCCTCGTCTAGCCTGGAGACGTGCACGGCCGCTTGCCTCCCCAGCTGCAGCAGCAGTGTAAGTCTCCCCATCGAGCGGACACAGGGATCTGTGACTTGACCTCGAGGTACTACCCAGGGCTGTCGCACGTGCCAGTGTGTCAGGCGGCGAGCCTCAGTGTGACAGTCGAGGCAGTGTAGGGCAGTCAGGTTCATCTGGAGTGGAGGAGATATTTGGGGATCTTGAGGAATGATGGCCCGAACCCTGATTCTCCTCCCAACTCTTATGGTGCAAGCGGCTGTATTTGGGATGCGAGGGGAGTGCCGGGACCCCTTTCCCAACGAGCTGGAAAAGGGATAAACATCTGGAGCTGAGCAGGGGCAAACGGGGCTCTTCTTGAGTCACAGTGGGACCGTCAGAATTCGTCCCAAGTCGGGACGGGAGGGACAGGGAACTTCTTTGCTCACAGCAAGGGTATGAAGGAGCCTTTCGAGTTCCAAGAGCGAAGGGGTGATTTCACATGAGATAACGAAACTGACAGGGTCCTCATTCCGCCTACTAGGGAGAAGGTTCTGTTTTTTCTTGAGATGTATTGGGGTCCACCCGAGTTACGACGGGGACCCCAGGGACCTGCCCCTGCGGCCTCAGGAGAGGCCAGTCTCCATGCCAGTTGCCAGGCACCTCTGTTTATTCCTGCCCAGTGGTTGCCGGGTCCGTAGTCCTCGTCTGATGCTGAGGCTGGAGCCTGAGCTTTCCATGCCCGTGGTGACATAGGTCTTGGGGTTCCCCTGGAGACCCCACAGGGGAGTCAGGCCACGTCTCACCTGGAGACGTGCAGTGCCCTTTGCCTCCACAGCTTCACCAGAAATGTCAGGCTTCCAGTCGAGCAGATACAGGGATACAGGGATCTGTGTCTTGCCCTCGAGGTACCCCAGGGCTGTCACACGTGCCAGTGTGTCGGGCATTGAGACTCGAGCTGACAGTCTAGGCAGTGCAGTGCATTCAAGTTAATCTGGAATGGACAAGGCATTTGGGGGTCTTCGGAAAGGTGGCCCTACCCCAGATGTTTTCCCGAGTTTCCTGAGGAGAGTGCCTTTTCCTGGGATGCAAGAGGAGCGCTGGGAAACCTTTCCAGACATAGTGGGGAAAGGGACCCTCATCTTGAGCTGAGTATGGGTAAACGCAGCTTCTCTTGAGTCGCAGCGGGACCCTCGGGGTTCATCTCGTGTGAGGATGGGTGGGGTGGGGCTCTTCTTGGGTCACAGCAAGGGGGTGAAGGAGTCTTTCGACGTCCAAGGGAAAAAGAGTGATTTCCTCCGAGACACTGCAGCAGACAAGGGCCTCACCCTGCCTGCATGGGAGAAACTTCTGGTTTTCTCGTGTTGTGGTGGGGTCCTCTCGAGTTATGATGGGCACTCCAGGTAAATGCCCCTGTGGCCTCAGGAGAGGCCAGTCTCCGTGCCAGTTGCCAGGAGCCTCTGGGGATTCCTCCCCAGTCTTGGCTTGCACCTCAGTCCTTGTATGGTGCTGAGGCCAGACCCTGAGATTTCCTTGCCTGTGCTGACATAGGTCTTGGGTTCCCCTGGAGCATGCAAATGGGAGTCAGACGTCATCTCACCTGGAGACGTGCACTGCCGCTTGCCTCCGCAGCTTCAGCAGCACTGTCAGGCTTCCCGTCAAGCGGATACAGGGATCTGTGGCTTGCCCTCGAGGTACCCCAGGGCTGTCACAGGTTCCAGTGTGTTGGGGGCCGATTTTTGGGGTGACAATTGGTGCAGGGCAGGCCAGTCCATTTCATTTGGACTGAACGAGGCATTTGGGTGTCTAGGGAAATGGTGGCAAGACCCCGGGCTGACAGTCGAGGCAGTGAAGGGCAGTCAGGTTCTTCTGGAGTGGACGAGACATTTGGGGTCTTGGGGGATGCTGGCCCGACCCCTGATGCTCCTCCCAACTCTCCTGGTGCGAGCGTCTCCTCTTGGGATAAGAGGGGAGTGTCGGAAAACCTTTCCAAAAGAGAAGGGTAAAGGACCCTCATCTGGAGCTGAGCAGGCGCAAACGGGCCCCCTCTTGAGTCTCGGTGGGACCCTCAGTGTTTCTCTCGAGTGGGGAAGGGCAGGACGGGGAACTTCTTGGATCACAGCAAGGGTGTGAAGGAGCCTTTCGAGGTCCTAGAGGGAAGGCGTGATTTCCCCTGAGACACCGCATTGGACAAATTCCTCAGCCCGCTTTCAGGGTTTACGCTTCTGGTTTTTCTCGATTTACTGCAAGGTCCTCTCAAGTTACCACGGGAACCCCAGGGACCCGCCCTGTGGCCTCAGGAGAGGCCAGTATCCATGCCAGTTGCCAGGCGCCTCTGGGAATTCCTCCTCAGTCGTCGATGGGTACTTTGATCTCTTCTGTTGCTGAAGCCGGAGCATGAGCTTTCCTCGCCCGTGCAGACAAAGGTCTTGGCGTTCCCGTTTAGCCACCAAAGGGTAGTCAGGTCTCGTTTAGCCTCGAGACGTGCACGGCCGCTTGCCTCCCCAGCTGCAGCAGCAGTGTAAGGCTCCCTGTCAAGCGGACAGAGGGATCTGTGACTTGACCTCGAGGTACTACCCAGGGCTGTCACACGTGCCAGTGTGTCAGGCATCAAACCTCAGTTTGACATTCGAGGCAGTGTAGAGCAGTCAGGTTCATCTGGAGTGAAGGAGGCATTTGGGGGTCTTTGGAATGATCGTTCTACCCCTGATGCTCCTTCTGAGTTTCCTGGGGCGAGCACCTCTTCCTGGGATGGGAGAGGAGCACCGGGAAACCTTTCCAGTAGTAGCACGCAAAGGGTCCTTCATCTTAAGCTGAGCATGGGCAAACGGAGCTTCTCTTGAGTCACAGCAGGACCCTCGGGGTTCATCTCGAGGGGAGACGTTCGGGGTGGGGTACTTCTTGGGTCACACTCAGGGTGTGAAGGGCCCTTTCGAGGTCCGAGAGGGATGGGGGGATTTCCCAAGAGATGCTGCAGCGGACAAGGGCATCACGCTGCTTGCAGGAAAGCAGCTTCTGGTTTTTCTCGAGTTGTGGCCAGTCCTCTCGTGTTACGACGGAAACTCCAGGGACCCGCCCCTGTGGACTCAGGAGAGGCCAGTCTCCGTGCCAGTTGCCAGGCGCCTGTGGACAATCCTACCCAGTCATCGCCGGGTCCTCAGTCCTCGTCTGGAGCTGAGGTCTGAGCCTGAACTTTCCTCGCAAGTGGTGACATATATCTTGGGGTTCCCCTGGATCCCCCACAGAGGAGACAGGCCTCGTCTTGCCTGAAGACGTGCTCGGCCGCTTGCCTCTCCAGCTGCAGCAGCAGTGTCAGGCTTCCCGTCGAGCGGACACAGGGATATGTGGCTTTTCCAAGAGGTACCCCAGGGCTGTCATAGGTGCCAGTGTGTTGGGGGCCGATTTTTGGGGTGACAATTGGTGCAGTGCAGGCCAGTCCGTTTCATCTGGACTGAACAAGGCATTTGGGTGTCTAGGGAAATGGTGGCAAGACCCCTGATGCTCTCCCGATGGTCCTGGTGGGAGCGTCGCCTGTTGGGATGTGAGGGGATCCCTGGGAACCATTTCCCGACAAAGCAGGAAAGGGACCCTCATCTGGAGCTCAGCAGGGCCTAACCGGGCTCCTTTTGAGTCTTGGCGGGACCCTCAGTGTTCCCCTCGAGTAGGGACGAATGGAATGGATGACTTCTTGGGTCACAGCAAGAAGGTGAACGACCCTTTGGAGGTTCAAGAGAGAAGGGGTGATTTCCCCAGAGACGCCACAGTGGACAAGGTCCTCACCCCGCCTGCAGGGGAGAATCTTTTGGTTTTTCACAAGTTGTGGCAGGGTCCTCTCGAGTTATGATGGGGACCCCAGGGACTTGCCCCTGTGGCCTCAGGAGAGGCCAGTCTCTGTGCCAATTGCAGGCGCCTCTAAGGATTCCTCCCCCAACGTCGCCGAGTGCTCAGTGCTCGTCTTGTGCTGATGCCGGAGCCTGAGCTTTTCTCGATCGTCCTGACCTAGGTCTTGGGGTACCCCTGTCGCCTCCACAGAGGATAAAGTCCTCGTCTCGCCTGGAGACGTGCACGGCGGCTTGCCTCCCCAGCTGCAGCCGAAGTGTCAGGCTTCCAGTCGAGCAGACATAGGAATCTGTGGCTTGCCCTTGAGGTACCCGAGGGCTGTCACACGTGCCAGTGTGTCTGGCGTCGAGTGTCGGGGTGACAATCGAGGCAGTGCAGGGCAGTCAGGGTCCGCTGGAGTGGACTAGGCATTTGGGGTTCTTGGAGAATGGTGGCATGGCCCCTGATGCTCCTCCTGACTCTCCTGGTGCAAGCACCTCCTCTTGAGATGTGAAGGGAGTGGTGCAGGGAAACCTTTCCCGATGGAGCAGAGAAAGGAAGGGACCCTCATCTGGAGCTGAACAGGGGCAAACGGGCTTCCTCTTGAGTCTCGGCAGGACCCTCGGGGTTCCTCTCTAGTGGGGACGGGGGGGACCACGGAACTTCTTGGTTCACAGAAAGAGGGGGAATGAACCATTCGAGGTCCGAAAAAGAAGGGGTGATTTCGCCCGAGAAGCCACAGCAGAGAAGGGCGTCACCACGCCTGCAGGGGAGAAGCATCTGGTTTTTCTCGAGTTGCGGCAGGGTCCTCTCCAGTTACGACGGGGACCCCAGAAACCAGCCCTGTGGCCTCAGGAGTGTCCAGGTTCCGTGCCAGTTGCCAGGCGCCTCTGAGGATTCCTCCCCAGTCATCCTTAGGTCCTATGTCCTCGTCTGGTGCTGAAGCTGGTACCTGAGCTTTCCTCCACTATGCTAACATAAATCTTGGGGGTTCCCATGGAGCTCCCACAGGGGTGTCCGGCCTTGTCTCACCTGGAGACATGCACTGCCGCTTGCCTCCACAGCTGCAGCAGCAGTGTAAGGCTCCCCGTCGAGTGGACACAGGGATCTGTGACTTGACCACGAGGTACTACCCAGGGCTGTTACACGTGCCAGTGTGTCAGACGTCGAGCCTTGGTGTGACAATCGAGGCAGTGTAGGGCAGTCAGGTTCATCTGGAGTGGAGGAGACATTTGGGGATCTTGAGGAATGGTGGCCCAAGCCCTGATGCTCCTCCCAACTCTCATGGTGCGAGTGGCTTTTCTTGATACGGGACCGGAGCGCAGGGAACCCTTTCACGGCGAGCAGGGAAAGGGACAAACATCTGGAGACGAGCAGAGGCAAACGGGGCTCCTCTGGAGTCGCAGCAGAACCATCCGGGTTCCTCTCGAATGGGGACTGGTAGGGCGGGAACTTCTTGGGTCACAGCAAGAATGTGAAGGAGTCTTTCGAGGTCAAAGAGGTAAGGGATGATTTCAACCAAGAAGCCGCAGGGGACAAGGGCCTCACCCCGCTTGCAAGGGAGAAGCTTCTGGTTTTCCTCGAGGTGTGGCGAGGTTTCACAAGTTATGACGGGGAGCCCATGGACCCGCCCCTGTGGCCTCAGGAGAAGCCAGTCTCCATGCCAGTTGCCATGCGCTTTTGGGAATTCCTCTGCAATCATCGCCGGGTCCTCAGTCGTCGTCTGGTGCAGAGGCTGGTGCCTGAGCTTTCCTCGCCCATGCTGTCATCAATCTTGGGGTTCCCATGGAGCCCCCACAGCGGAGTCAGGCCTCATCTCGCCTGGAGATGTGCACTGCCGCTTGTCTCCACAGCTTCACCAAAAGTGTGAATGGTCTTCAGGAATGGTAGCCCGACCCCTGATGCTCCTTCCAAGTCTCCTGGGGCGAGGACCTATTCCTGGGATGTGAGAGGAGCTACGGGAAACCTTTCCAAACGTAGCAGGCAAGTGGACAATCATCTTGAGCTGAGCATGGGCAAACCGGGCTTCTCTTGAGTCGCAGTGGGACCCTCGGGGTTCAACTCGTGTGGGGACGGGTGGGGCAGGGAACTTCTTGGGTCACACCAAGGGTGTGAAGGAAACTTTCGAGGTCCTAGAGCGAAGGGGTGATTTCCCCCGAGATGCTGCAGCGGACAAGGGCCTCACACCGCCTGCAGGAAAGAAGCTGCTGGTTTTTCTCGAGTTGCGGCTGGTCCTCTCGAGTTAAGACGGGGACCGCAGGGACCCGCCCCTGTGGCCTCAGGAGAGGCCAGTCTCCGTGCCAGTTGCCAGGCGCCTCTGGAGAATCCTCCCCATTCGTTGCCGGGTCCTCAGTCCTCATCTGGTTCTGATGCCTGAGCCTGAGCTTTCCTTGCCTGTGCTGACATAGGTCTTGGGGTTCCCCTGGATCCCCCTTAGAGGAGACAGGCCTCGTCTCGCCTGGAGACGTGCACGGCCGCTTGCCTCCCCAGCTGCAGCAGCAGTGTCAGGCTTCCTGTCGAGCGGACACAGGGATATGTGGCTTTTGCTCAATGTACCCCAGGGCTGTCATATGTACCAGTGTGTTGGGCGTCAATTTTGGGGGTGACAGATGGGGCAGTGCAGGCCAGTCAGTTTCATCTGGAGTGAAAGGGGCATTTGACTTTCTAGGGGAATGGTGGAAAAACTCCTAATGTTCTCCCGACTGTCCTGGTGCGAGCGTCGCCTGTTGGGATGTGAGAAGAATCCTGGGAACCATTTCCTAACAGAGCAGGAAAGGGACCCTCATCTAGAGCTCAGCAGGGGCTAACGGGGCTCCTTTGCAGTCTTGGCAGGACCCTCGGTGTTCCTCATGAGTGGGGACGGGTGGGACTGGGAACTTCTTGGGTCACAGCAAGAAGGTGAACGACCCTTTTGAGGTTCAAGAGAGAAGGGGTGATTTCCCCTGAGACGCTGCAGTGGACAATATCCTAACCTCGCCAGCAGGGGAGAATCTTTTGGTTTTTCTCAAGTTGTAGCGGGGTCCTTTCGAGTGTCTACGGGGACCCCAGGGACTCGCCCCTGTGGCCTCAGGAGAGGCCAGTCTCTGAGCCAGTGGCCAGGCGGCTCAGGGGATACCCCCCAGTCGTCGCCAGCTAAGCAGTCCTCGTCTGGTGATGAGGACAGAACGTGAGGTATCCTCGCCCCTGCTGACCTAGGTCCTGGGGTTTCCCTGTAGCCCCCACAGGGGAGTCAGGCCTCGTCTCACTTGGAGACGAGCATGGCCGCTTGCCTCTCCAGCTCAAGCACCATTGTCACGCTTCCCATCCTGTGGACACAGGGATATGAGGCTTACCCTCTAGGTACACCAGGGCTGTTACACGTGCCAGTGTGTCAGGCATCGAGCCCCGGGGTGACAGTCGAGGCAGTGCAGGGCAATCAGGTTCATCTGTAGTGGATAGGCATTTGGGGGTCTTGGAAAATGTTAGCCCGACCTCTGATGCTCCTCCCAACTTTCCTGGTACGAACGCCTCCTCCTGAGATGCGAGGGGAGTGCCGGGAACCCATTTCCGACAGTGCAGGGAAAGGGACCCTCATCTGGAGCTGAGCAGGGGCAAACGGGGCTCCTCTTGAGTCATGACGGGACCTTCGAGTTCCTCTCAAGTGAAGAAGGGTGGGGCGGGGAACTTCTTGGATCACAGCAAGGGTGAGAAGGAGCCTTTTGAGGTCCAAGAGGGAAGAAATGTGTTCTCCCAAGACAAAGCAGCGGACAAGAGACTCAGCCCAACTGCAGCAGAGAAGCTTCTGGTTTTTCTCGATTTCCAGCAGGGTCCTCTGGATTTATGATGGGAAACCCAGGGAACCATCCCTGTGGCCTAAGGAGAGGCCAGTTTCCCTGCCACTTGCAAGGAGCCTTTGGGAATTCCACCTCAGTGGTAGCTGGGTCCTCAATCCACATTTGGTGCTGAGGCCGGAGCCTGAGCATTCCTCGGCCGTGCTGACTTAGGCCTTGGGTTTCCCCTGGAGCCCCCACAGTGGAGTCAGGTCTCATTTAGCCTGGGTATGTATATGGCCGCTTGCCTCCCCAGCTGCAGCAGCAGTGTCAGTCTTCCCATCGAGCAGGCACAGGAATCTGTGTCTTTCCCTAGATGTACCAACCAGGGTTGTCACATGTGCCAGTGTGTCAGGCATCGAGCCTCGGGGTGACAGTCGACGCAGTGCAGGGTAGTCAGGTTCATCTGGAATGAAGGAGGTGTTTGGGGGTCTTGGGGAGTGGTGGCTAGACCCCTGATGCTCCTCCTGACTCTCCAATCCGAGCGCCTCATTTTGGCATGTGAGGAGAGTGCATAGAACCCTTTCCCGAGGAAGCAGGGAAAGGGACCCTCATCTGGAGCTGAACAGGGGCAAACGGGCCTCCTCTTGAGTCTCTGCAGGACCCTCGGCATTCCTCTCGAGTGGGGACTGGTGGGGCGAGGAACATCTTGGGTCACAGCAAGGGGGTGAATGAGCCATTCGAGATCCAAGAAGGAAGGGGTGATTTCTCCTGAGAAGCCGCAGCAGACAAGGGCTCACCACGTCTGTAGAGGAGAAGCATCTGGTATTTCTCGAGTTGCGGCGGGGTCCTCTCGAGTTACGACTGGGACCCCAGAAACCAGCCCTGTGGCTTAGGAGTGTCCAGTCTCCGTGCCAGTTGCCAGGCACCTCTGGGGATTCCTCCCCAGTCATCCGCGGGTCCTCGGGTTCCATCTGGTGCTGAGGCAGGAGCCTGAGCTTTCCTCGCCCATGCTGACAAAGGTGTTGGGATTCCCGTTTAGCCGCCAATGGAGAGTCAGGTCTCATTTAGCCTCGAGACGTGCATGGCCGCTTGCCTCCCCAGCTGCAGCAGCAGTGTAAGGCTCCCCTTCGAGCATACACAGGGATCTGTGACTTGACCTCGAGGTACTACACAGGGTTGTCACACGTGCCCGTGTTTTATGTGTCAAGCCTCGGTGTGGCAGTCGAGGCAGTGTAGGGCAGTCAAGTTCATCTGGATTGGAGGAGAAATTTGGGGATCTTGAGGAATGGTGGCCCGAACCCTGATGCTCCTCCCGAGTCTCATGGTGCGAAAGGCTGTTCTTGGGATGGGAGGGCAGCGCTGGGACTCTTTTCCCTATGAACCCATAAAGGGAAAAACATCTGGAGCTGAGAAAGGGCAAACGGGGCTTCTCTTGTTTCACAGCAGGACCATTGGGGTTACTCTCGAATGGGGACTGGTGAGGCAGGAACTTCTTGGGTCACAGCAACAATGTGAAGGAGACTTTCGAGGTAGGTAAGGGGTGATTTAACCGGAGACGTTGCAGGGGATAAGGGCCACACCCTGCCTGCAAGGGAGAAGATTCTGGTTTTTCTCGAGCTGTGGTGGGGTTTCTTGAGTTACAATGGAGCGCCCATGGAACCGCCCCAGTGGCCTCAGAAGAGAGCAGTCTCCGTGCCAGTTGCCATGCACCTCTGGGGATTCCTCCCCAGTCATCCTCGGGTCCTCAGTCCTCTTCTGGTGCTGAGGCCGGTGCCTGAGCTTTCCTAGCCCATGCTGACATAAATCTTGGGGTTCCCATGGAGCCTCCACAGGGGAGTCAGGCCTCGTCTCGCCTGGAGACGTGCACTGATGCTTGCCTCCACAGCTTCACCAGCAATGTCAGGCTTCCAGTTGAGCAGATACAGGGATCTGTGGCTTGTTCTTGAGGTACCCCAGGGCTGTCACACGTGCCAGTGTATCGGGCATTGGGCCTCAGGCTGACAGTCTAGGCAGTGCAGGGCAGACAGATTCATCTGGAATGGACGAGGCATTTGGGGGTCTTCAGAATGGTGGTCCTACCCCTGATGCTCCTCCCGAGTTTCCTTGGTGAGCGCCTCTTCTTGGGATGCGAGATGAGCGCCGGTAAAGCTTTCCAGACGTAGAAGGTAAAGGGACCCTCATCTTGAGCTGAGCATGGGCAAACCGGGCTTCTCTTGAGTCGCAGCGGGACCCTCGGGGTTCATCTCATGTGGGGACTGGTGGGGCAGGGAACTTCTTGGGTCACACCCAGTGTGTGAAGGACCCTTTCGAGGTTCAAGAGGGAAGGTGTGACTTCCCCGAGATGCCACAGCAGACAAAGTCGCCACCCTGCCTGCAGGGGAGAATCTCTTGGTTTTTTTCAAGTTGTGGCGGGATCCTCTCGAGTCACGACGGGGACCCCAAAGAGTCGCCCCTGTGGCCTTAGGAAAGGCCAGTCACCGTGCCAGTCTCCCAGCACCTCTGAGGATTCCTCCCCAATCGTCGCCGGGTGCTCAGTCCTTATCTTGTGCTGAGGCCGGAGCCTGAGCTTTCCTCAAACATCCTGACCTAGGACTTGTGTCACCCCTGAAGCCCCCACAGAAAACACAGGCCTCGTCTCACCTGGAGATGTGCATGGCTGATTGCTTCCCCAGCTGCAGCAGCAGTTTCATGCTTCCCATAGAGCGGACACAGGAATTTGTGCCTTGCCTTCGAGGTACCCGAGGGCTGTCACACGTGCCAGTGTTTCTTGCGTCAAGTGTCGGGGTAACAGTCGATGCAGTGCAGGGCAGTCAGGGTCCGCTGGAGTGCACTAAGCATTTGGGGGTTTTGGGGAATGGTGGCATGACCCTCATGCTTTTTCTAACTCTCCTGGTGCGAGCACCTCCTCTTGGGATGTGAGGGGATTGCAGCGAACCCTTTCCCGAAGAAGCAGGGAATGGGACCCTCATCTGGAGCTGAACAGGGGCAAACGGGCTTCCTCTTGATTCTAGGTGGGACCCTCGATGTTCCTCTGGAGCGCGGACGGGTGGGGCGGGGAAATTCTTGGGTCACAGCAAGGGGGTGAATGAGCCATTTGAGGTTCAAGAGGGAAGGGGTGATTTCGCCCGAGAAGGTGCAGCAGACAAGGGCCTCACCACGCCTGCAAGGGAGAAGCATCTGGTTTTCTCAAGTTGCGGCGGGGTTACTCGAGTTACGATGAGGAGCCTATGGACCCGCCCATGTGGCCTCAGGAGAGGCCAGTCTCTGTGCCAGTTGCCATGCGCCTTTGGGGATTCCTCCCCAGTCATCGCTGGGTCCTCAGTTCTCGTCTGGTGCTGAAGCCGGTACCTGAGCTTTCCTCGCCCATGCTGACATAAATCTTGGGGTTCCCATGGAGCCCCCACAGGAGAATCAGGCCTCGTCTCGCCCGGAGACGTACACTGCTGCTTGCCACCACAGCTTCAGTAGCAGTGTAAGGCTCCCCGTCGAGTGGAGACAGGGATCTGTGACTTAACCTCGAGGTACTACTCAGGGCTGTCACACGAGCCAGTGTGTCAGGCTTCGAGCCTCCAGGTGACAGTCGATGCAGTGCAGGGCAGTCAGATTCACCTGGAGTGAACGAGGTATTTGGGGATCTTGGAGAATGGTGGCAAGAACCCTGATGCTCCTCCCGACTGTCCTGGTGCAAGTGTCTCCTGGTGAGATGTGAGGGGAGAGCTGGGAACCCTTTACCAACAGAGCAGGAAAGGGACCCTCATCTGGAGCTGAGCAATGGAGAACGAGGCTCCTTTTCATTCTTTGCGGGACCCTCGGTGTTCCTCTCGAGTGGGAATGTGTGGGGCGGGGAACTTTTGGGTCCCTCCAAGAAGATGAACGACCCTTTTGAGGTCCAAGAGAGAAGGGGTGATTTCCCAGAGACGCCACAGTGGACAAGGTCCTCACCTCGCTTGCAGCGGAGAATCTTTTGCTTTTTCTCCATTTGTGGTGGGGTCCTCTCGAGTTATGACGGGGACCACAGGGACTCGCCCCTGTGGCCTCAGAAGAGGCCCGTCTCCGTGCCACTAGGCAGGCGCCTCTAGGGTTCCTCCCCAATCGTTTCAGGGTGCTCAGTCCTCGACTTGTGCTGAGGCCAGTGCCTGAGATTTCCTCGACCATTCTGACCTAGGTCTTGGGGTACCCCTGAGGCCCCCATAGAGGAGAAAGGCCTCGTCTCGCCTGGACACGTGCACGGCTACTTGCCTAACCTGCTGCAGCAGTAGTGTCAGGCTCCATGTCGAGCGGACACAGGGATCTGTGGCTTGCCCTCGAGGCCCAAAGTGCTGTCACACGTGCCAGTGTGTTGGGCGTTGAGCCTCGGGGTGACAGTCAAGGCAGTGCAGGGCAGTCAGGTTCATCTGCAGTGGACAAGGCATTTGGGGGTCTTGGGAAATGGTGGCCCAAACCCTGATGCTCCTCCCGACATTCCTGTTGTGAGCAACTCCTCTTGGGATGCGAGGGAAGCCCCAGGAAACCTTCCCTAAGGAGCAGGATAAAGAACCATCATCTGGAGCTTAGCAGGGGCAAACGAGGATCCTCTTGAGTCGCAGCGGGTCCCTTGGGTTTCCTCTCGAGTTGAGACGTTTGGGGCGGGGAACTTCTTGGGTCACAGCAAGAGGATGAAGGAGCCCTTTGAGGTCCAAGAAGGAAGGGGTGATTTCCCCTGAGACGCTGCAGCGGATAAGAGCCTCACCCTGCTTTGAATGGAGAAGCCTCTGGTTTTTCTCAAGTTGCGGCGGGGTTTCTCGAGTCACAACTGGGAGCACATGGACCCGCCCCTGTGGCCTCAGGAGAGGCCAGTCTCCATGCCAGTTGCCATGCGCCTTTGGGGATTCCTCCCCAGTCATCGCCGGGTCCTCGGTCCTCGTCTGTTGCTGAAGCCGGTATCTGAGCTTTCTTCACCCATGCTGACATAAATTTTGGGGTTCCCATGGTGCCTCCAGAGGGGAGTCAGGCCTAGTCTCGCCTGGAGACGTGCACTGCCCCTTGCCTCCCCAGCTGCAGCAGGAATTTAAGACTCCCCGTCGAGTGGACACTGGGATCTGTGACATAAACTCGGGGTACTACCCAGGGCTGTCACACGTGCCAATGTGTCAGTTTTCGAGCCTCGGGGTGACAGTCGACCCAGTGCAGTGCATTCAAGTTCATCTGGAGTGAACGAGGTATCTGGGGTCTTGGGGAATGAAGGCAAGACCCCTCATGCTCCTCCCGACTTTCTTGTTGCGAGTGTCTCCTGTTGTGATGTGAGGGGAGCGCTGGGAACCCTTTCCTGACAGAGTAGGAAAGGGACCCTCATCTGGAGCTCAGCAGGGGAGAACGGGGCTCCAATTCATTCTTGGCGGGACCACTGGTGTTCCTTTCGAGTGGGGACAGATGGGGCAGGGAACTTCTTGGGTCACAGCAAGAAGGCGAACGACCTTTTTGAGGTCCAACAGAGAAGGGGTGATTTCCCCCGAGATGCCACAGCAGAAAAAGTCCTCACCCAGATTGCAGGGAAGAATCTTTTGGTTTTACTCAAGTTTTGTCAGGGTCCTCTCGAGTTACGACGGGTACCCCCAGGACTCGGCCTTGTGGCCTCAGGAGAGGCCAGTCTCCGTGCCAGTTGCCAGGCGCCTCTGGGGATTCCTCCCCAATCGTCTCTGGGTGCTCAGTCCTCGACTTGTGCTGAGGCCAGAGCCTGAGGTTTCCTCAAACATCCTGATATAGGTCTCTGCATACCACTGAGGCCCCCACAGAAGAGACAGGCCTCGTTTCACCTGGACACGTGCAGGGCTACTTTCCTGACCAGATGCAGCAGCAGTGTCAGGCTCTATGTCGAGCGTACACAGGGATCTATGGCTTGCCCTTGAGGTCCAAAGTGCCGTCCCACGTGCCAGTGTGTCGGGTGTCGATCCTCAAGGTGACAGTCAAGGCAGTGCAGGGCACTCAGGTTCATCTGCAGTGGACAAGGCATTTGGGGGTTTTGGGGAATGGTGGCCCAACCCGTGATGCTCTTCTTGACTTTCCTGATGTGAGCACTTCCTCTTGGAATGCGAGGGAAGCCCCAGGAAACATTTCCCTAAGGAGCAGGCAAAAGGACCATCATCTGAACCTTAGCACGGGCAAAGGAGGCTTCCGTTGAGTCGCAGCGGGTCCCTTGGTGTTCTTCTCGAGTTGAGACCGGTGGGGCGGGGAACTTCTGGGTCACACCAAGGGGGTGAAGGAGCTATTCCATGTTCAAGAGGGAAGGGGTGATTTCCCCCGAGACACCACAGTGGAAAGGGCCTCACCCCGCTTGCAAGGGAAAAGCTTCTGGTTTTTCTCGAGTTGCTGCGGAGTTTCTCGAGTTGCGGCGGGGACGCCAGGGGCCCGCCCCTGTGGCCTCAAGAGAGGCCAGTCTCCGTGCCAGTTGCGAGGCGCCTCTGGGGATTCCTCCTCTGTCGTCTCCGGGTCTTCAGTCCTCGTCTGGTGCTGAGGCCGGAGACAGATTTCCTCGCCCATGCTGACATAGGTCTTGGGGTTCCCTTGGAGCCCCCACAGGGGAGTCAGGCCTCGTCTCGCCTGGAGACGTGCACTGCCACTTTCCTCTCCAGCTGCAGCTGCAGTGGGGAGGACGACGATCAAATACAGAAATCTGTGGTTTGCCCTCGAGGTCCCCCAGGGCTGTCACACACGCCAGTGTGTCGAGAGTCAATCCTCGGGGTGACAGTCGAGGCAGTGCAGGGCAGTCAGGTTCATCTGGAGTGGACGAGGCATTTGGGAGTCTTGAGGAATGGTGGCCCGACCACTGAGGCTCCTCCCGACTCTCCTAGAGGGAGCACCTCCTCTTGGGATTGGAGGGAAGCGCCGGAAACCCTTTCCCGATGGAGCAGGGAAACGGCCCTTCATCTGGAGCTAAGCAGGGAAAATGGGGCTCCTCTTGAGTCGCGTGGGACCCTCGGGGTTCCTCTCAAGTGGAGACAGGTGGGGTGGGGAACTTCTTGCGTCCCAGTAAGGGTGTGAAGGAGCCTTTCAAGGTGCAAGAGGGAAGGAGTGATTTCCCCAGTGATGCTGCAGCAGACAAGGGCCTCACCCTGCCTGCATGGCAGAAGTTTCTGGTTTTTCTCGAGTTGCAGTGGGGTCCTCTCGAGGTATAATGGGACCCCAGGGACCCACTCCTGTGGAATCAGGAGAGACCAGTCTCCGTGCGAGCTGTGAGTCGCCTCTGGGATTCTTACCCAGTCATCGCAAGGTCCTCAGTCTTTGTCTGGTGCTCAGGCCGGAGCCTGAGCTTTCCTCGCCCATGTTGACATAGGACTTAGGGTTTTCCTGGAGTGCCCACAGGGGAGTCAGGCCTCGTCTCGCCTGGAGACATGCACTGCCACTCTCCTCCCAAGCTGCAGCAGCAGTGTCTGGCTCCCCGTCAAGTGGACACAGTTATCTGTGTCTTGCACTCGAGGTACCCCAGGGATGTCACACGTGCCAGTGTGTCAGGAGTCGAGCCTCAGGGTGACCGTTGAGGCAGAGCAGGACAGTCAGGTTCATCTGGAGTGGACGAGGCATTTGGGGGTCTCAGGGAATGGTGGTCCGAACCCTGAGGCTCCTCCCGATCCTCCTGGTGCGATCGCCTCCTCTTGAGATGCGAAGGGAGCATTGGGAATCATTTCCCGATGAGGCAGGGACAGGACCCCTCATCTGGAGCTGTGCAGGGGAAAACGAGGCTCCTCTTGAGTAGTGACGGGACCCTCAGGATCCCTCTCGAGTCGGGACCGGTGTGGCAGAAAACTTCTTCAGTCACACAAATTGTGTGAAGGAGCCTTTCGAGGTCCAAGAGGTAACGGGTGATTTACCCCAAAATGCAAGAGGGGACAAGTGGCTCAGCCCGCCTGCAAGGGAGAAGCTTCTAGATTTTCTCGAGTTGTGGTAGGGTCATGAGTTACCACGGGGAACCCAGGAACCGCCCCTGTGGCCTCAGGAGAGGCCAGTCTCCGTGCCAGTTGCCATGCGTCTCCGGGGCTTCCTCCCGAGTCATCGCCAGGTCTTCAGTCCTCGTCTTGTGCTGAGGCCGGTGCCTGAGCTTTCCTAGCCCATGCTGACATAAATCTTGGGGTTCCCATAGAGCCCCCACAGGGGAGTCAGGCCTCGTCTCGCCTGAAGACATGCACGGCCACTTGCCTCCCCAGCTGCAGCAGCAGTGTCTGGCTTCCCGTCGAGTGGACACAGGGATCTGTATCTTTCCCTCGAGATACCCCAGAGCTGTCACATGTGCCAGTTTGTCGGGAGTCCTGCCTCGGGGTGACAGTGGAGGCAGTGTAGGGCAGTTAGGTTCATTTGGAGTGGATGACGCATTTAGAGATCTTGGGGAATAGTGGCCTGACCCCTAAGGCTCATACAAACTCTCCTGTTGCGAGCGCCTCCTACTGGGATGTGAGGGGAGCGCCGGGAAACCTTTGCTGTCAGAGCAGGGAAAGGCCCTACATCTGGAGCTGAACAGGGGAAAACAGGGCTCCTCTTGAGTCACGGGGGGATCCGCGGGGTTCTTCTCGAGTGGGGACGGGTGGGTCTGGGAACTTCTTGGGTCAGAGCAAGGACGTGAAGGAGACTTTTGATGTCCAATAGGGAAGGGGTGATATCCTCAAGATGCCCCAGCAGACAAGGGCCTCACCCTGCCTGCAGGGGAGAAGCTTCTAATTTTCCTCAAGTTGAGGCGGGGTCCTCACAAGTTACGATGTGGACCTTAGAGATTTGTATCTGTGGCCTCAGGAGAGACCAGTCTCCATGCGAGTTGTGAGGCGCCTCTGGTGATTCCTTCCCAGTCGTTGCCAGTCCTCGTCTGGTGTTGAGGCCGGAGCCTGAGCTTTACTCGCCCATGCTGATTTAGGACTTGTTGTTCACCTGCAGCCCCCACAAGGGAGTCAGCCATCATCTCGTCTGAAGTGTATGGCCGCTTGCCTCCCCAGCTGCAGCAGCAGTGTTCGGCTCCCCGTCGAGCAGACACAGGGATCTGTGGATTTCCCTCGAAATACCCCAGGGCTGTCACACGTGCCAGTTTGTTGGGAGTCCTTCCTCGAGGTGACCGTTGAGGCAGTGTAGGGCAGTTAGTTTCACCTGGAGTGGATGAGGCATTTGGGGTTCTTGGGGAATGGTGGCCTGACCCCTGATGCTCCTCCCAACTCTCCTGGTGTGAACGCCTTCTCCTGGGATGTGAGGGGAGAGCCGGGAACGCTTTCCCGATGGAGCAGGAAATGGGATCCTCATCTGCAGTGGAGCATGGGCAAACGGTGCTCCTCTTGATTCACGGCAGACCTTCAGGGTTCCTCTCGAGTAGGGACAGGTGAAGCGGGGAACTTCTTGGGTCACAGCAAGGTTGTGAAGGAGCCTTTCGAGGTCCAAGTGGGAAGCGGTGATGTCTCCTGAGATGCTGAAGCGGACAGGGGCCTCACACCCCCTGCAGGGGAGAAGCTTCTGGTTTTTCACGAGTGGCGGCGGAGTCCTCTCAAGTTACGACAGGGACTCCAGGGACCTGCCCCTGTGGACTCAGGAGAGGCCAGTCTCTGTGCTAGTTGCCAGGAGCCTCTAGGGATTCGTCCCCAGTCGTTGCTGGGTCCTCAATTTTTGTCTGGTGCTGAGGCCAGAGCCGGAGCTTTCCTCGCCCATGCTGACATTGGTCTTGGAGTTCCCCTGGAGCTCCCACAGGGGTGTCAGGCCTCGTCTTCCCTGGAGACGGGCACTGCTGCTTGCTTCCCCAGCTGCAGCAGCAGTATCAGGCTCTTCATCGAGCCGACATAGGGATCTGTGACTTGCCCTTGAGGTACTCCAGGGCTGTCACATGTGCCATTGTGTCGGGCATCTAGCTTTTGGGTGACAGTCGAGGCATTGCAGGGCATTCAGGTTCATCTGACGTGGACGAGGCTTTTGGGGGCCTTGGGGAATGTGACCCGACCCCTTATGCTCCTCCCGACTCTCCTGGTGTGAATGCCTCCTCTTGGGATGCCAGGGGAGTGCCGGGAACCTTTTCCCGATGGAGCAGAGAAAGAGACCCTCACCTGGAGCTGAGCAGGAGCAATTGGGGCTCCTCTTGAGTTGCGACAGGACCCTCGGGGTTCCTCTCGAGTGAAGACTGGCAGGGCGGGGAACTTCTTGCATAACAGCAAGGGTGTGATGGAGCCTTTTCGGGTCCACGAGGGAAGGGGTGATTTTCCCCGAGATGCTGCAGTGGTCAAGGGCCTCACCCTGTCTGCAGGGGAGAAGCTTCTGGTTTTTCTCGAGTTATGGCATGGTCCACTCGATTACAACGGAGACCTCAGGGACCCGCCCCTGTGGACTCAGGAGAGGCCAGTCTTCGTGCCAGTTACCAGGCACCTCTGGCGATACCTCACCAGTCATTGCCGCGTCTTCAGTCCTCGTCTGGTGCTGAGGCCGGAGCCTGAGCATTCCTCGCCCGTGCTAACATAGTTCTTGGGGTTCGCTTGGTGCCCCGACAGGAGAGTCAGGCCTAGTCTCACCTGGAGACGTGCACGGCCGCTTGCCTCCCCAGCTGCAGCAGTAGTGTCCTGCTCCTTGTCGAGTAGACATAAGGATCTGTGGCTTTCCCTCGAGATACCCCAAGGCTGTCACATTTGCCAGTTTGTCGGGATTCCTGCCTCAGGGTAACAGTCGAAGCAGTGCACGTCAGTCAGGTTCATCTGGAGTGGAAGAGACAGTTGCTGGTTTTGGGGAATGGTGGCCCTAACCCTAAGGCTCCTGCCGATTCTCCTGATGTGAATGCCTCCTCTTGGGAGGCGAGGGGAGCGCCAGGAACCCTTTGCCGATGGAGGAGGGAAAGGGCTCCTCATCTGGAGCTGAGCAGGGGAAAACGGGGATCCTCTTGAGTTGTGGCGGGACCCTTGGGTTCCTCTCGAGTGGGGACTGGTGTGGCGGGGAACTACTTGGGTCACAGCAAAGTGAACGACACTTTTGAGGTCCAAGAGGGAAGGGGTGATTTCCCCCGAGACACCACAGTGGACAAGGACCTCACCCCGCCTGCAGGGGAGAATCTTTCAGTTTTTCTCAAGTTGTGGAGGGGTCCTCTCGAGTTAAGACAAGGACACCAGGGACTCGCACTTGTGGCCTCAGGAGAGGCCAGTCTCCGTGCCAGTTGCCAGGCGCCTCTGGGGATTCCTCCCCAGCGTGGCCAGGTGCTCAGTCCTCGTCTTGTGCTGAGGCCAGAGCCTGAGCTTTCCTCGACCGTTCTGACCTAGGTCTTGGGGTACCCCTGGAGCGCCCACAGAGGAGACAGGACTCGTCTCGCCTGGAGACATGCACTGCCGCTTGCCTCCCCAGCTGCAGCAGCAGTGTCAGGCTTCCCGTCGAGCGGACACAGAAATTTTTGGTTTGCCCTCGAAGTACCCGAGGGCTGTCAAACGTGCCAGTGTTTCTGGCGTCGAGTGTTGGGGTGACAGTCGAGGCAGTGTAGGGCAGTCAGGGTCCACTGGAGTGGACTAGGCATTTGGGTGTCTTGGGGAAGGGTGGCATGACCCCTGATGCTCTTCTTGACTCTCATAGTGCAAGCTCCCCTTCTTGGGATGTGAAGGGAGTGCAGGGAATCCCCAGCTGCAGCAGCAGTATCAGGCTCTTCATCGAGCCGACATAGGGATCTGTGACTTGCCCTTGAGGTACTCCAGGGCTGTCACATGTGCCATTGTGTCGGGCATCTAGCTTTTGGGTGACAGTCGAGGCATTGCAGGGCATTCAGGTTCATCTGACGTGGACGAGGCTTTTGGGGGCCTTGGGGAATGTGACCCGACCCCTTATGCTCCTCCCGACTCTCCTGGTGTGAATGCCTCCTCTTGGGATGCCAGGGGAGTGCCGGGAACCTTTTCCCGATGGAGCAGAGAAAGAGACCCTCACCTGGAGCTGAGCAGGAGCAATTGGGGCTCCTCTTGAGTTGCGACAGGACCCTCGGGGTTCCTCTCGAGTGAAGACTGGCAGGGCGGGGAACTTCTTGCATAACAGCAAGGGTGTGATGGAGCCTTTTCGGGTCCACGAGGGAAGGGGTGATTTTCCCCGAGATGCTGCAGTGGTCAAGGGCCTCACCCTGTCTGCAGGGGAGAAGCTTCTGGTTTTTCTCGAGTTATGGCATGGTCCACTCGATTACAACGGAGACCTCAGGGACCCGCCCCTGTGGACTCAGGAGAGGCCAGTCTTCGTGCCAGTTACCAGGCACCTCTGGCGATACCTCACCAGTCATTGCCGCGTCTTCAGTCCTCGTCTGGTGCTGAGGCCGGAGCCTGAGCATTCCTCGCCCGTGCTAACATAGTTCTTGGGGTTCGCTTGGTGCCCCGACAGGAGAGTCAGGCCTAGTCTCACCTGGAGACGTGCACGGCCGCTTGCCTCCCCAGCTGCAGCAGTAGTGTCCTGCTCCTTGTCGAGTAGACATAAGGATCTGTGGCTTTCCCTCGAGATACCCCAAGGCTGTCACATTTGCCAGTTTGTCGGGATTCCTGCCTCAGGGTAACAGTCGAAGCAGTGCACGTCAGTCAGGTTCATCTGGAGTGGAAGAGACAGTTGCTGGTTTTGGGGAATGGTGGCCCTAACCCTAAGGCTCCTGCCGATTCTCCTGATGTGAATGCCTCCTCTTGGGAGGCGAGGGGAGCGCCAGGAACCCTTTGCCGATGGAGGAGGGAAAGGGCTCCTCATCTGGAGCTGAGCAGGGGAAAACGGGGATCCTCTTGAGTTGTGGCGGGACCCTTGGGTTCCTCTCGAGTGGGGACTGGTGTGGCGGGGAACTACTTGGGTCACAGCAAAGTGAACGACACTTTTGAGGTCCAAGAGGGAAGGGGTGATTTCCCCCGAGACACCACAGTGGACAAGGACCTCACCCCGCCTGCAGGGGAGAATCTTTCAGTTTTTCTCAAGTTGTGGAGGGGTCCTCTCGAGTTAAGACAAGGACACCAGGGACTCGCACTTGTGGCCTCAGGAGAGGCCAGTCTCCGTGCCAGTTGCCAGGCGCCTCTGGGGATTCCTCCCCAGCGTGGCCAGGTGCTCAGTCCTCGTCTTGTGCTGAGGCCAGAGCCTGAGCTTTCCTCGACCGTTCTGACCTAGGTCTTGGGGTACCCCTGGAGCGCCCACAGAGGAGACAGGACTCGTCTCGCCTGGAGACATGCACTGCCGCTTGCCTCCCCAGCTGCAGCAGCAGTGTCAGGCTTCCCGTCGAGCGGACACAGAAATTTTTGGTTTGCCCTCGAAGTACCCGAGGGCTGTCAAACGTGCCAGTGTTTCTGGCGTCGAGTGTTGGGGTGACAGTCGAGGCAGTGTAGGGCAGTCAGGGTCCACTGGAGTGGACTAGGCATTTGGGTGTCTTGGGGAAGGGTGGCATGACCCCTGATGCTCTTCTTGACTCTCATAGTGCAAGCTCCCCTTCTTGGGATGTGAAGGGAGTGCAGGGAACCCTTTCCCGTCGGAGCAGGGAAAGGGACCCTCATCTGGAGCTGAACAGAGGCAAACGGGTCTTTCCTTGAGTCTCGGCGGGACCCTCGGGGTTCCTCTCGAGTTGAAACGGGTGGGGCAGGGAACTTCTTGGGTCACAGCAAGGAGGTGAATGAGCCATTCGAGGTCCAAGAGGGAAGGGATGATTTCGTCCGAGAAGCCGCAGCAGACAACGGTCTCACCACACCTGCAGGAGAGAAGCATCTGGTTTTTCTCGACTTGCAGCAGGGTCCTCTCGAGTTACAACTGGGACCCCAGAAACCAGCCCTGTGGCTTCAGGAGTGTCCATTCTCCATACTAGTTGCCATGCACCTCTGAGGATTCCTCCCCACGCATCAGTGGGTCCTCGGGTTTTGTCTGGTGCTGAGGCTGGAGCCTGAGATTTCTTCGCCCGTGCTGACAAAGGTCTTGTCTTTCTCGTCTAGCCGTCACAGGGGAGTCAGTTCTCGTTTATCCTCGAGACGTTCATGGCCGCTTGCCTCCCCGTCTGCAGCAGCAGTGTAAGGCTCCCCGTCGAGCGGACACAGGGATCTGTGACTTGACCTCGAGGTACTACTCAGGGCTGTCACACGTGCCAGTGTGTCAGGCGTCGAGCCTCGGTGTGACAGTCTGGGCAGTGTAGGGCAGTCAAGTTCATATGGAGTGGAGGAGACATTTGGGGATCTTGAGGAATTGTGGCCCGAACCCTGATGCTCCTCCCAATTCTCATGGTGGGAGCAGCTGTTCTTGGGATGGAAGCAGAGCACAGGGACCCCTTTTCTGACGAGCAGGGAAAGGGACAAACATCTGGAGCTGAGTGGCGCAAACGGGGATTCTCTTGAGTCACAGTAGGGCCATTGGGGTTCCTCTGGAATGGGGACTGCTATGGCGGGAACTTGTTGGGTCACAGCAAGAATGTGAAGGAGACTTTCGAGGTCAAAGAGGTAAGGGGTGATTTCCCCCGAGATGCCGCAGTGGATAAGGGCCTCACCCCGCTTGCAAGGGAGAAGATTCTGGTTTTTCTAGAGTTGCGGCGGGGTTTCTCGAGTTACGGCAGGGAGCCCATGAACCCGCCGTTGTGGCATCAGGAGAGGCCAGTCTCCGTGCCAGTTGACATGCGACTTTGGGGATTCCTCCCCAATCATCACTGGGCCGGTGCCTGAGCTTTCCTCGCCCATGCTGACATAAGTATTGGGGTTCTCATGAAGCCTCCACAGGGGAATCAGGCCTCATCTCACCTGGAGAGGTACACTGCCGCTTGCCTCCACAGCTTCACCAGCAGTGTCAGGTTTCCAGTTGAGCAGACACAGTGATCTGTGGCTTGCCCTCGTTGTACCCTAGGGCTATCACACGTGCCAGTGTGTTGAGCATTGAGCCTCGGGCTGACAGTCTAGGTAGTGCAGGGCAGTCAGGTTCATCTGAAATGGACGAGGCATTTGGGGGTCTTTGGAATGGTGGCCCTACCCCTGATGCTCCACCCGAGATTCCTGGGGCGAACGCCTCTTCCTGGGATGGGAGAGGAGCACCGGGAAACCTTTCCAGACGTAGCAGGGAAAGGGACCTTCATCTTGAGCTGAGCATGGGCAAACCGGGCTTCTCTTGAGTCACAGCGGGACCCTCGGGGTTCATCTCCTGTGGGAACGGGTGGGTCAGGGAACTTCTTGGGTCACAACCAGGGTGTGAAGGACCCTTTCAAGGTCCAAAAAAGAAGGGGTGATTTCCACCGAGACACCACAGTGGACAAGGTCCTCACTCCGCCTTCTGGGGAGAATCTTTTGGTTTTTCTCAAGTTGTGGCGGGGTCCTCTCGAGTTACAATGGGGACCCCAGGGACTCGCCCCTGTGGCCTCAGGAGAGGCCAGTCTCCATACCAGTTGCCAGGCGCCTCTGGGGATTCCCCCTCAGCCATCGCCGGGTACTCAGTCCTTGTCTGGTGCTGAGGCCGCAGCCTGAGCTTTCTTCACCCATACTGACATAGGACTTGGGGTTCCCCTGGAGCCCCCACAGGGGAGTTAGGCCTCGTCTCCTCTGGAGACGTGCACAGCCGCTTGCCTCTCCAGCTGCAGCATCAATGTCAGGCTCCCCGTTGAGCGGACACAGGGATCTGTGGCTTGCCTTCGACGTATCCCAGGGCTGTCACACGTGCCAGTGTGTCAGGCATCGAGCCTCGCGGTGACAGTCGAGGCAGTGCAGGGCAGTCAGATTCATCTTGAGTGGACGAGGCACTTGGGAGTCTTTGTGAACTGTGGCCTGAATCCTGATGCTCCTCCTGACTCTCCTGGTGCGAGCGCCTCCTCCTGGGATGCGAGTGGTGTGCTGGGAATCCTTTCCCGGCAGTGCAGGGAAAGGGACTCTCATCTGGAACTGAGCAGGGGCAAATGGGGCTCTTCTTGAGTTAGGGCGAGACCTCAGCATTCCTCTCCATTGGGGACGGTTGGGGCAGGGAACGTCTTGGGTCACATCAAGTGTGTGAAGGAACATTTCGAGGTCCACGAGGAAAACGGTGATTTCCCTTGAGTTGCCACAGTGGACAAGGGCCTCACCCCACCTGCAGGGGAGAAGCTTCTGGTTTTTCTCCAGTTGCGGCGGCGTCCTCTCCAGTTAACACGCAGACCCCAGGGACACGGTTCTGTGTTATCAGGAGAGGCAAGTCTCCGTGCCAGTTGCCAGACGCCTCTGGGGATTCCTCCCCAGTGGTCGCCAGGTCCACAGTCCTCGTCTCATGCTGAGGCCGGAGCCTGAGCTTTCCTCGCCAGTGGTGACATACGTCTTGGGGTTCCCTTGGAGCCCCTACAGGGGAGTCAGGCCACATCTCCCCTGGAGACGTGCACGACCACTTGCTTCCCCAGCTGCAGCAGCAGTGTCAGGCTCCCCCTTGTGCAGACACAGGGATCTGTAGCTTGCATTCCAGGTACCCCAGGGCTGTCACACCTGCCAGTGTGTCGGGCGTTGAGCCTCGGGCTGAGAGTCGAGGCAGTGCACCGCAGTCAGGTTCTTCTGGAGGGGACGAGGCATTTAGGGTCTAGGCGGATGCTGGCCCAACACCTGATGCTCCTTCCGACTCTCCTGGTGTGAGCGTCTCCTCTTGGGATGTGAGGGGATTGTCAGAAAACCTTTCCCAAAGAAAAAGCGAAAAGGACCCTCATCTGGAGCTGTGCAGGCCCAAACGAGGCTCCTCTTAAGTCACGACGGGACCCACGGGGTTCCTCTCGAGTGGGGCAGGGCAGGGCGGGAACTTCTTGGATCACAGCAAGGGTGTGAAGGAGTCTTTTGAGGTCCTAGAGGGAAAGGGTGATTTCCCCCAAGACACTGCAGTGGACAAGGGCCTCAGCCTGCCTGCAGGATTTAAGCTTCTGGTTTTCCTCGAGTTACGGCAAGGACCTCTCGAGTTATGAGGGGAACCCCAGGGACCCGCCCTATGGCCTCAGGACAGGCCAGTATTCGTGCCAGTTGCCAGGCGCCTCTGGGAATTCCTCCACAGTAGTCGACGTGTAGTTTGTTCTCATTGTTGCTGAGGCTGGAACCTGAGCTTTCCTCACCCGTGCTGACAAAGGTCTTGGGATTCCCGTTTAGCTACCACAGGGGAGTCAGGTCTCGTTTAGTCTCGAGACGTGCACGGCCACTTACCTTCCCAGCTGCAGCAGCAGTGTAAGGCTCCCTGTCGAGCGGAAAGAGGTATCTGTGACTTGACCTCGAGGTACTACCCAGGGCTGTCACACGTGCCAGTATGTCAGGCGTCGAACCTCAATGTGACAGTCGAGGCAGTGTAGAGCAGTCAGGTTCATCTGGAGTGGAGAAGGCATTTGGGGGTCTTTGGAATGGTGGCCCTACCCCTGATGCTCCTCCCGAGTTTCCTGGGGCGAGTGACTCTTCCTGGGATGCGAGACGAGCGCCAGGAAACCTTTCCAGACGTAGCAGGGAGAGACCCTTATCTTGAGCTGAGCACGGGCAAACGGGGCTTCTCTTTAGTCGAAGCAGGACCCTCGGGGTTCCTTTCGAGTGGGAAAGGGTGGGGCGGGGAATTTCTTGGGCCACAGCAAGGGTGTGAAGGAGCCTTTCGAGGTCCAAGAAGGAAGGGGTGAGTTCTCCCAAGACAAAGCAGCGGACAAGAGACTCAGCCCACCTGCAGCAGAGAATCTTCTGGTTTTTCTCGAGTTACAGCGTGGTCCTCTCGAGTTATGACGGGAACCCCAGGGAACCGCCCCTGTGGCCTCAGGAGACGCCAGTGTCCATGCCAGTGGACAGGAGCCTCTGGGGATTCCTCCTCACTGGTCGCCGGGTCCTCAGTCCTCATCTGGTGCTGAGGCCGGAGCCTGAGCATTCCTCACCCGTGCTAACTTAGGCCTTGGGGTCCCGTTGGTGCCCCCACAGTGGAGTCAGGCCTCATTTAGCCTGGGGACATATACAGCCACTTGCCTCCCCAGCTGCAGCAGCAGTGTCAGGCTTCCTTTTGAGTGGACGCAGGAATTTGTGTCTTGCCCTCGAGGTACTTGAGGGCTGTCACACGTGCCAGTGTGTCTGGCGTCGAGTGTCGGTGTGACAGTCGAGGCAGTGCAGGGCAGTCAGGTTCGCCTGGAGTGGATGAGGCATTTGGGGTCTTGGGGGATGCTGGCCCGACCCCTGATGCTTCTCCTGACTCTCCTGGTGCGAGCAACTCCTCTTGGGATGCGAGCAGAGTGTCGGAAAACCTTTCTCAAAGGAGAAGGTAAAGGACCCTGATCTGGAGCTGAGCAGGCGCAAACGGGGCTCCTGTTGAATCGCGACGGGACCCACGGGGTTCCTTTCGAGTGGGAAAGGGCAGGGCGCAAAACTTTTTGGGTCACAGCGAGGTCCAAGAGGGAAGGGGTGATTTCCCACGAGACGAAGAAGCTAACAAGGTCCTCATTACGTCTGCAGGGGAGAAGTTCTGGTTTTACTCGAGATGCGTTGGGGTCCTCTCGAGTTACGACGGGGACCCCATGGACCCGCCCCTGTGGCCTCAGGAGAGGCCAGTCTCCATGCCAGTTGCCAGGCACCTCTGAGGATTCCTCCTCAGCCATCGCCAGGTACTCAGTCTTTGTCTGGAGCTGAGGCCGCAGCCTGAGCTTTCCTCACCCATACTGACATAGGTCTTGGGGATCCCCTGGAGCCCCCACAGGGTAGTCAGGCCTCGTCTCACCTGGAGACGTGCACGGCCGCTTGCCTCCCCAGCTGCAGCAGCAGAGTCAGGCTCCCCGTCATGCGGACACAGGGATCTGTAGTTTGCACTCCAGGTACCCCAAGGCTGACACATGTGCCAGTGTATCGGGCGTCAAGCCTCGGGCTGACAGTCGAGGCAGTGCAGGTCAGTCAGGTTCACCTGGAGTGAACGAGGCATTTGTGTTTTGGGGGATGCTGGCCCGACCACTGATGCTCCTCCCGACTCTCCTGGTGCGAGCGTCTCCTCTTGGGATGCGAGGGGAGTGTCGGAAAACCTTTCCCAAAGGAGAAGGGAAAAGGACCCACATCTGGAACTGAGCAGGCACAAACGGGGCTCCTCTTGAGGGTAGTTCAGTGAACTTCTTGGATCACAGCAAGGGTGTGAAGGAGCATTTCGAGGTCCTAGAGGGAAGGGGTGTTTTCCCATAAGACACTGCAGCAGACAAGGGCCTCAGCCTGCCAGCAAGGTTTAAGTTCTGGTTTTTCTCGTGTTACGGCAGGGTCCTCTTGAGTTACGACGGGACGCCGCCCTGTGGCTTCAGGACAGGCCAGTATCCGTGGCAGTTGCCAGGCGCCTCTGGGAATTCCTTCTCAGTCATCGACGGGTACTTTCTTCTTTTCTGTTGCTGAGGTCGGAGCCTGAGCTTTCCTCGCCCGTGCTGACAAAGGTCTTGGGGTTCCCGTTTAGCCACCACAGGGGAGTCAGGTCTCGATTAGCCTTGAGACGTGCATGGCCGCTTGCCTCCCCAGCTGCAGCAGCAGTGCAGGGCTCCCCATCGAGTGGACACAGGGATCTGTGACTTGATCTCGAGGTACTACCCAGGGCTATCACACGTGCCAGTGTGTCAGACGTTGAACCTCGGTGTGACAGTCAAGGCAGTGTAGGGCAGTCAGGTTCATCTGGAGAGGAGGAGACATTTGGGGATCTTGAGAAATGGTGACCCGAACCCTGATGCTCCTCCCGACTCTCATGTTGTGCGCGGCTGTTCTTGGGATTGGAAGGGAGCACAGGGACCCCTTGTCTGATGAGCAGGGAAAGGGACAAACATCTGGAGCTGAGCAGGGGCAAATGGGGCTCCTCTTGATTCACAGCAGGACCATCGGGGTTCCTCTCGAATGGGAACTGGTGGGGCAGGAACTTCTTGGGTCACAGCAATAATGTGAAGGAGCCTTTCCAGGTCAAAGAGGTAAGGGGTGATTTCCCCTGAGACACCGCAGGGGACAAGGGCCTCACACAGCCTGCAGGAAAGAAGCTTCTGGTTTTTCTCGAGTTGTGGCCTGTCCTCTTGAGTTAGGACAGGGACCCCAGGGACCTGCCCCTGTGGCCTCCAGTGAGGGCAGTCTCCATGCCAGTTGCCATGCACCTCTGGAGAGTCCTCCCCAGTCATGGCCGGGTCCTCAGTCCTTGTCTGGTGCTGAAACCAAATCCTGAGTTTTCCTCGCCCGTGCTGACATAAGTCTTGGGGCTCCCCTGGAGCACACAAATTGGAGTCAAGGTTCTTCTCGCTTTGACACGTGGACGGCCACTTGCCTGACCAGCTGCAGCAGCAGTGTCAGGCTCCTTGTCGAGCGGACACAGGGTTCTGTGGCTTGCCCTCGAGGTCCAAATGGCTGTCACACGTGACAGTGTGTCGGGCGTGGAGCCTCGGGGTGACAGTCAAGGCAGTGCAGGGCAGTCAGATTCATCTGCAGTGAACAAGGCATTTGAGGGTCTTGGGGAATGGTGGCCCCACAGCTGATGCTCCTCCCAACTTTCCTGGTGCAAGCACCTCCACTTGGAATGCGAGGGAAGCCCCAGGAAACCTTTCCCTAAGGTGCAGGAAAAGGGACCCTCATCTGTAGCTGAGCAGGGTCAAACGGGGCTCCACTTGAGTCACAACAGGACCCTCGGGATTCCTCTCAAGTGGGGAAGGGTGAGGCGGGGAACTTCTTGGGTGACTTCAAGGGTGTGAAGGAGCCTTTCGAGGTCCAAGAGGGAAGGGATGAGTTCTCCCAAGACAAAGCAGCGGACAAGAGATTCAGCCCACCTGGAGCAGAGAATCTTCTGGTTTTTCTCGAGTTACGGCGGGGTCCTCTCGAGTTACGACGGGGATGCCAGGGAACTGCCCCTGTGGCCTTAGGAGAGGCCAGTGTCCGGGCCAGTTGCCAGGAGCCTCTGGGGGTTCCTCCTCACTGGTCGCCGGTCCTCAGTCCTCGTCTGGTGCTGAGTCTGGAGCTTGAGCATTCCTCGCCCGTGCTGACTTAGAACTTGGGGTTCCCTTGGAGCCTCTACAGTAGATTCAGGCCTCATTTAGCCTAGGGACGTATATGGCCGCTTGCCTCTCCAGCTGTAGCAGCAGTGTCAGTCTTCCCATCCAGCGGACACAGGAATTTGTGGCTTGCCCTCGAGGTACTCGAGGGCTGCCAAACGTGCCAGTGTGTCTGGCGTCGAGTGTGGGGTGACAGTCGAGGCATTGCAGGGCAGTCTGGGTCCGCTGGAGTGGACGAGGCTTGTGGGGGTCTTGGGGAATGGTAGAATGACCCCTGATGCTCCTCCTGACTCTCCTGATGTGAGCACCTCCTCTTGGGATGTGAGAGGAGTGCAGGGAACCCTTTCCAGATGGAGCAGAGAAAGGGACCCTCATCTGGAGCTGAACAGGTGAAAACGGGTCTCCTCTTGAGTCTCTGAAGGACCCTCGGGGTTCCTCTCGAATGGGGACTGATGGGGTGGGAACTTCTTGGGTCACAGCAAGAATGTGAAGGAGCCTTTCCTGGTCAAAGAGGTAAGGGGTGATTTCCCCTGAGATGCCACAGGGGACAAGGGCCTCACCCCAATTGCAAGGAAGAAGCTTCTGGTTTTTCTAGAGTTGCAGCAGGGTTTCTCGAGTTATGACGGGGAGCCCATGGACCTGCCCCAGTGGCATCTGGAGAGGCCAGTCTCCGTGCCAGCTGCCATGTACCTCTGGGGATTCCTCCCCAGTAATTGACAGGTCCTCAGTTCTCGTCTGGTGCTGAGGCCAGTGCCTGAACTTTCCTCACCCATGCTGACATAAATCTTGGGGTTCCCATGGAGCCCCCACAGGGGAGTCAGGCCTCGTCTCACCTGGAGACGTGCACTGCCACTTGCCTCCACAGCTTCACCAGCAGTGTCAGGCTTCCAGTCGAGAGGATACAGGGATCTCTGGCTTGCCCTTGAGGTACCCCATGGCTGTGCCATGTGCCAGTGTGTCAGGCATTGAGCCTTGGGATGACAGTCTAGGCAGTGAAGGGCAGTCAGGTTCATCTGGATTGAACGAGGCATGTGGGGATCTTCAGAATTAGTGGCCCAACACTGATGCTCCTCCCGAGTTTCCTGGGGCGAGCGCCTCTTCCTGGGATGCAAGAGGAGCGCAGGGAGACCTTTCCAGACGTAGCAGGTAAAGGGACCCTCATCCTGAGCTGAGCATGAGCAAACGAGTCTTCCCTTGAGTCGCAGTGGGACCCTCGGAGTTCATTTCATGTGGGGACGCATGGGGTGGGAAACTTCTTGGGTCACACCCAGGGTGTGAAGGACCCTTTCGAGGTCCAAGAGGGAAGGGATGATTTCCCCTGAGAAGCTGCAGCGGACAAGGGCCTCACGCCGCCTGCAGGAAAGAATCTTCTGTTTTTTCTCGAGTTACGGTGGGGTTTCTTGAGTTACGACGGGGAGCCCATGGACCCGCCCCTGTGGCCTCAGGAGAGGCCAGTCTCCATGCCAGTTGTGAGGCGCCTCTGGGGAATCCTCCCTAGGCATCGTTGGGTCCTCAGTTTTCATCTGATCCTGAGACCTGAGCCTGAGCTTTCCTCGCCCGTGCTGACATAGGTCTTGTGGTTCCCCTGGATCACCCACAGGTAGTTGGGCCTCATCTCGCATGGAGATGTGCACGGCCGCTTGCCTCCCCAGCTGCAGCGGCAGTGTCAGGCTGGCTATCAAGCAGACAAAGGGATATGTGGCTTTTACTTGAGGCACCCCTGGGCTGTCATACGTGCCAGTGTGTTGGGCGTCGATCCTTGTGGTGTCAGTCGGTGCAGTGCAGGCCAGTGAGGTTCATCTGGGGTGAACGAGGCCTTTGCGGGTCATGGGGAATGGTGGCAAGACCCCTGATGCTCCTCCCGACTTTCTTGGTGCGAGCGTCTCATGTTGGGATGTGAGGGGAGCGCTTGGAACCCTTTCTCGACAGAGAAGGAAAGGGACCCTCATCTGGAGTTCAGCAGGGGCTAACAAGTCTCCTTTTGAGTCTTGGTGGGACTCTCGGTGTTCCTCTCGAAAGGGACGGATGGGGCGGGGAACATCTTGGGTCACAGCAAGATTGTGAACGACACTTTTGAGGTCCAAAAGAGAAGGGGTGATTTCCCCCAAGAAATCACAGTGGACAAGGTCCTCACCCCGCCTGCAGGGGAGAATCTTTGGTTTTTCTCAAGTTGTCACAGGGTACTCTTGAGTTACAACTGGGACCCCAGGGACTCGCCCTTGTGGCCTCAGGAGAGACCAATCTCCATGCAAGTTGCCAGGCGCCTCTGGGGATACCTCTCCAATCATCACTGTGTGCTCAGTCCTGGTCTTGTGCTGAGGCCAGAGCCTGAGCTTTCCTCAACCATCCTGACCTAAGTTTTGGGGTATCCTTGGGGCCCCCACAGAGGAGAAAGGCCTCGTCCCGCCTGGAGATGTGCAGAGCCGCTTGCCTCTCCACCTGCAGCAGCAGTGTCAGGCTTCCCGTAAAGAGGACACAGGAATTTGTGGCTTCCCCTCGAGGTACCCGAGGGCTATTACACGTGCCAGTGTGTCTGGCGTCGAGTCTGGGGTGACAGTCGAGGCATTGCAGGGCAGTCAGTGTCCGCTGGAGTGGACGAGGCTTGTGGGGGTCTTGAGGAATGGTAGCATGACCCCTGATGCTCCTCCTGAATCTCCTGGTGCGAGCACCTCCTCTTGGGATGTGAAGGGAGTGCAGGGAACCCTTTCTAGATGGAGCAGAGAAAGGGACCCTCATCTGGAGCTGAACAGGGGCAAACAGGCCTCCTCTTGAGTCTCTGTAGGACCCTCGGGGTTCCTCTCGAGTGGGGACGGGTGGGGCAGGGAACTTCTTGGGTCACAGCAAGTGGGTGAATGAGCCATTTGAGGTCCAAGAGGGAAGGGGTGATTTCGCCTGAGAAGCCGCAGCAGACAAGGGCCTCACGACGCCTGCAGGTGAGAAGCATCTGGTTTTCCTCGAGTTGCGGCGAGGACCTCCTGAGTTATGACGGGCACCCCAGAAACCAGCCCTGTGGCCTCAGGAGTGTTCAGCCTCCGTGCCAGTTGCCAGGCACCTCTGAGAATTCCTCCCCAGTCGTCGGCGGGTCGTCGGATTACGTCTGGTGCTGAGGCCGGAACCTGAGATTTCCTCGCCCGTGCTGACAAAGGTCGTGGGGTTCTCGTTTATCCACCACAGGGGAGTCAGGTCTCGTTTAGCCTCGAGACGTGCACGGCCGCTTGCCTCCCCAGCCGTAGCAGCAGTGTAAGGCTCCCTGTCGTGCAGACACAGGGATCTGTGACTTGACCTCGAGGTACTATCCAGGGCTGTCACACGTGCCAGTGTGTCAGGCGTCAAACCTCGGTGTGACAGTCGAGGCAGCGTAGGGCAGTCAGGTTCATCTGGAGTGGAGGAGACATTTGGGAATCTTGAGGAATGGTGGCCCGAACTCTAATGTTCCTCCCGACTCTCATGGTGCGAGCGGCTGTTCTTGGGAGGCGAGGGGAGCACCGGGACCCCTTTCCCAATGAGCAGGGAAAGGGAAAAGCATCTGGAGCTGAACAGGGCAAACGGGGCACCTCTTGAGTTGCAGCAGGAACTTCGAGGTTTCTCTCGAATGTTGACTGGTGGGGCGGGAACTTCTTGGGTCACAGCAAGAATGTGAAGGAGACTTTCAAGGTCATAGAGGGAAGGAGTGATTTTCCCCGAGACGCCACAGAGGACAAGGGCCTCACCCTGCTTGCAAGGGAGAAGCTTCTGGTTTTTCTGGAGTTGTGGCAGGATTTCTCAAGTTACGACAGGGAGACTACAGACCCGACCCTGTGGCCTCAGGAGAGGCCAGTCTCCGTGCCAGTTATAATGCACTTTTGCGGATTCCTCCCCATTCATCGATGGGTGGTCAGTCCACGTCTGGTGCTGAGGCTGGTGCCTGAGCTTTCTCGCCCATGCTGACATAAATCTTGGATTTCCCATGGAGCCCCCACAGGGGAGTCAGGCCTCGTCTCGCCTGGAGATGTGCACTGCCGTTTGTTTCTCCAGCTTCACCAGCAGTGTCAGGCTTCCCATCGAGTGGACACAGGAATTTGTCGCTTGCCCTCAAGGTACCCGAAGGCTGTCACACGTGCCAGTGACAGAGAAGGAAAGGGACCCTCATCTGGAGTTCAGCAGGGGCTAACAAGTCTCCTTTTGAGTCTTGGTGGGACTCTCGGTGTTCCTCTCGAAAGGGACGGATGGGGCGGGGAACATCTTGGGTCACAGCAAGATTGTGAACGACACTTTTGAGGTCCAAAAGAGAAGGGGTGATTTCCCCCAAGAAATCACAGTGGACAAGGTCCTCACCCCGCCTGCAGGGGAGAATCTTTGGTTTTTCTCAAGTTGTCACAGGGTACTCTTGAGTTACAACTGGGACCCCAGGGACTCGCCCTTGTGGCCTCAGGAGAGACCAATCTCCATGCAAGTTGCCAGGCGCCTCTGGGGATACCTCTCCAATCATCACTGTGTGCTCAGTCCTGGTCTTGTGCTGAGGCCAGAGCCTGAGCTTTCCTCAACCATCCTGACCTAAGTTTTGGGGTATCCTTGGGGCCCCCACAGAGGAGAAAGGCCTCGTCCCGCCTGGAGATGTGCAGAGCCGCTTGCCTCTCCACCTGCAGCAGCAGTGTCAGGCTTCCCGTAAAGAGGACACAGGAATTTGTGGCTTCCCCTCGAGGTACCCGAGGGCTATTACACGTGCCAGTGTGTCTGGCGTCGAGTCTGGGGTGACAGTCGAGGCATTGCAGGGCAGTCAGTGTCCGCTGGAGTGGACGAGGCTTGTGGGGGTCTTGAGGAATGGTAGCATGACCCCTGATGCTCCTCCTGAATCTCCTGGTGCGAGCACCTCCTCTTGGGATGTGAAGGGAGTGCAGGGAACCCTTTCTAGATGGAGCAGAGAAAGGGACCCTCATCTGGAGCTGAACAGGGGCAAACAGGCCTCCTCTTGAGTCTCTGTAGGACCCTCGGGGTTCCTCTCGAGTGGGGACGGGTGGGGCAGGGAACTTCTTGGGTCACAGCAAGTGGGTGAATGAGCCATTTGAGGTCCAAGAGGGAAGGGGTGATTTCGCCTGAGAAGCCGCAGCAGACAAGGGCCTCACGACGCCTGCAGGTGAGAAGCATCTGGTTTTCCTCGAGTTGCGGCGAGGACCTCCTGAGTTATGACGGGCACCCCAGAAACCAGCCCTGTGGCCTCAGGAGTGTTCAGCCTCCGTGCCAGTTGCCAGGCACCTCTGAGAATTCCTCCCCAGTCGTCGGCGGGTCGTCGGATTACGTCTGGTGCTGAGGCCGGAACCTGAGATTTCCTCGCCCGTGCTGACAAAGGTCGTGGGGTTCTCGTTTATCCACCACAGGGGAGTCAGGTCTCGTTTAGCCTCGAGACGTGCACGGCCGCTTGCCTCCCCAGCCGTAGCAGCAGTGTAAGGCTCCCTGTCGTGCAGACACAGGGATCTGTGACTTGACCTCGAGGTACTATCCAGGGCTGTCACACGTGCCAGTGTGTCAGGCGTCAAACCTCGGTGTGACAGTCGAGGCAGCGTAGGGCAGTCAGGTTCATCTGGAGTGGAGGAGACATTTGGGAATCTTGAGGAATGGTGGCCCGAACTCTAATGTTCCTCCCGACTCTCATGGTGCGAGCGGCTGTTCTTGGGAGGCGAGGGGAGCACCGGGACCCCTTTCCCAATGAGCAGGGAAAGGGAAAAGCATCTGGAGCTGAACAGGGCAAACGGGGCACCTCTTGAGTTGCAGCAGGAACTTCGAGGTTTCTCTCGAATGTTGACTGGTGGGGCGGGAACTTCTTGGGTCACAGCAAGAATGTGAAGGAGACTTTCAAGGTCATAGAGGGAAGGAGTGATTTTCCCCGAGACGCCACAGAGGACAAGGGCCTCACCCTGCTTGCAAGGGAGAAGCTTCTGGTTTTTCTGGAGTTGTGGCAGGATTTCTCAAGTTACGACAGGGAGACTACAGACCCGACCCTGTGGCCTCAGGAGAGGCCAGTCTCCGTGCCAGTTATAATGCACTTTTGCGGATTCCTCCCCATTCATCGATGGGTGGTCAGTCCACGTCTGGTGCTGAGGCTGGTGCCTGAGCTTTCTCGCCCATGCTGACATAAATCTTGGATTTCCCATGGAGCCCCCACAGGGGAGTCAGGCCTCGTCTCGCCTGGAGATGTGCACTGCCGTTTGTTTCTCCAGCTTCACCAGCAGTGTCAGGCTTCCCATCGAGTGGACACAGGAATTTGTCGCTTGCCCTCAAGGTACCCGAAGGCTGTCACACGTGCCAGTGTGTCTGGCATTGAGTGTGGGGTGACAGTCGAGGCATTGCAGGGCAGTCAGGTTCTGCTTGAGAGAATGAGGCTTGTGGGAGTCTGGGGGAATGGTGGCATGACCCCTGATGCTCATCCTGACTCTCCTGGTGCGAGCGCCTCCTCTTGGGATGTGAGGGGAGTGCAGGGAACCCTTTCTAGATGGAGCAGAGAAAGGGACCCTCATCTGGAGCTGAACAGGGGCAAACAGGCCTTCTCTTGAGTCTCTGCAAGACCCTCGGGGTTCCTCTCGAGTGGGGACGGGTGGGGTAGGGAACTTCTTGGCTCACAGCAAGTGGGTGAATGAGCCATTTGAGGTCCAAGAGGGAAGGGGTGATTTCGCCCAAGAAGCAGCAGCAGATAAGGGCCTCATGATGCCTGCAGTGGAGAAGCATCTGGTTTTTCTCGAGTTGCAGCGGGTCCTCTCGAGTTACAACGGAGTCCCCAGAAACCAGCCCTGTGGCCTCAGGAGTGTCCGGTCTCCGTGCCAGTTGCCAGGCGCCTCTGGGGATTCCTCCCCAGTCGTCGGCGGGTCCTTGGGTTTCGTCTGGTGCTGAGGCCAGAGCCTGAGCTTTCCTCACCCATGTTGGCATAAATCTTGGGTTTCCCATGAAGCCTCCACAGGGGAGTCAGGCCTTGTCTCGCCCGGAGACGTGCACTGCTGCTTGCCTCCACAGCTTCACCAGCAGTGTCAGGCTTCCAGTCGAGCGGATACAAGGATCCCTGGTTTGCCCTCGAGGTACCTCAGGGCTGTCACATGTGCTAGTGCATCGGGTATTGAGCCTCGGGCTGACAGTCTAGGTAGTGCAGGGCAGTCAGGTTCATCTGGAATGAACGAGGTATGTGGGGATCTTCGAAATGGTGGCCCCACCCCTGATGCTCCTCCCGAGTTTCCTGGGGCGAGCGCCTCTTTCTGGGATGTGAGAGGAGCAGGGAAAGGGACCCTCATCTGGAGCTGAGCAGGGGCAAACAGGGCTCCTCTTGAGTCGCAGCGGGACCATCAGGGTTCCTCTCTAGTGGAGACTGGTGGGGAAGGAACTTCTTGGGTCACAGCAAGGGTGTGAAGGAGACTTTTGAAGTCAGACAGGTAAGGGGTGATTTTCCCCGAGACGCCCCAGGGGACAAGGGCCTCACCCCGCTTGCAAGGAAGAAGCTTCTGGTTTTTCTCGAGTTGCAGCGGGGTTTCTTGAGTTATGACGGGGAGCCCATGGACCCGCCCCTGTGGCCTCAGAAGAGGCCAGTCCTCTTTCCAGTTGCCATGCGCCTCTGGGGATTCCTCCCCAGTAATCGCCAGGTCCTCTGTCCTCGTCTGGTGCTGAGGCTGGTGCCTGAGCTTTCCTCACACGTGCTGACAGAAATCTTGGGTTTCCCATGGAGGCCCCACAGGGGAGTCAGGCCTTGTCCCGCCTGGAGACGTGAACTGCCTCTTGCCTCCCCAGCTTCAGCAGCAGTGTCAGGTTCCCCATCGAGTGTACACAGGGATCTGTGGCTTTCCCTCGAGATCCCCCAGGTCTATCACACGTGCCAGTGTGTCGGGCGTCGAGCCTCAGCATTACATTCGAGGCAGTACAGGGCAGTCAGGTTCATCTGGAGTGGAAGAGGCTTTTGGGGGTCTTGGGGAATGGTGGCCCGATCCCTGATGCTCCTCCCGACTCACCTGGTGCGACTGCCTCTTTTTAGGATGCTAGCGGATTGCCGGGAACCCTTTCCGGACAAAGCAGGGAAAGGGACCCTCATCTGTAGCTGAGCAGGGGAAACGGGGCTGCTCATGAGCCATGGCGGAACCCTCGGCATTCCTCTCGAGTGGGGAGGTGTGGGGCGGGGAACTTCTTAGGTCACAGCAAGGGGGTGAAGGAACCTTTCGAGGTCCAAGAGGGAAGGGGTGATTTCCCCCGAGACGCCGCAGCAGACAACGGCCTCACACCGCCTGCAGGGGTGAAGCTTTGGTTTTTCTCATGTTGTGGAGGGGTCCACTCGAGTTACGATGGGGACCACAGCGACCCGCCCCTGTGGCCTCAGGAGAGGCCAGTCTCCGTGCCAGTTGCCAGGAGCCTCTGGGGATTTCTCAAGAGTCGTTGCAGTGTCCTCAGTCCTCATCTGGCGCTGAGGCCGGAGCCTGAGCTTTACTCGCTTGTGCTGACAAGGTCTTGGTGTTCCCCTGGAGCCCCACAGCGGAGTCAGGTCTCGTCTCGCCTGGAGATGTGCATGGCCACTTGCCTCCCCAGATGTAGCAGCAGTGTCAGACTCCCCATCGAGCGGACACAGGGAACTGTGGCTTGCCCTAAAGGTACCCCAGGGCTGTCACACATGCCATGTGTTGGGCGTCAAGCCTCGGGGTGACAGTCGAGGCAGTGCAGGGTAGTCAGGATCATCTGGAGTGGACGAGTCATTTGGTGGTCTCAATCACTGATGCTTCTCCTGACTCTCCTAGTGCAAGCTCCTCCTCTTGGGATGAGAGGGGAGCGCCTGGAATCCTTTCGCTATGGAGCAGGGAAAGGGACGCTCATCTGGAGCTGAGCAGCTGCAAACGGGGCACATTTTGAGTCGCGTCAGACCTTCGGGTTTCCTCTCGAGTGAGGTCGGGTGGAGTGGGAACTTCTTGGGTCACAGCAAGATTGTGCAGGAGCCTTTCGAGGTCCAACAGAAACGAGGTGATTTCCCCCGAGATGCCACAGTGTTCAAGGGCTTCAAACTTCCTAGAGCAGAGAAGCTTCTGGTTTTTCTCGAGTTGCGGCAGAGTCCACTCGAGTTATGATGGTTAGCCCAGGGACACTCCACTGTGTCCAAGGAGAGGCCAGTCTCCATGCCAGATGCCAGGCGCTTCTCGGGATTCTTCCCCAGTCGTCACCGGGTCCTCAGTTTTAGTCTGGTGCTGAGTCCTGAGCCTGAGCTTTCCTCGCCTGTGCTGACATAGGTCTGGGGTTCCCCTGGAGCCCCCACAGGTGAGTCAGACCTCGTCTCACCTGGAGACGTGCATGGCCGCTTGCCTCCCCAGCTGCAGCAGCAGTGTCAGACTCTCCATCTAGTGGACACAGGTGGCTTGCCCTCGAAGTAACCCAGGGCTGTCACACTTGCCAGTGTGTGGGGCTTCGAGCCTCGGGCTGACAGTCGAAGAAGTGCAGGGCAGTCAGGTTCATCTGGAGTGGACGAGGCATTTGGGGGTCATGGGGAATGGTGGCCCAACCCCTGATGCTCCTTCCGACTCTCCTGGTGCGAGCTCCTCCTCCTAGGATGCGAGGGGAGCACTGGGAACCCTTTTCCTAAGGAGCAGGGAAAGGGACCCTCATCTGGAGCAGAACAGGGGCAAAAGGAGCTCTTCTTGACTTGCAGCAGGACTTTGGGGGTCCACCTGAGTGGGGACGGGTGGAGTTACGACAGGGAGCCCTTGGACCCGCCCCTGTGGCCTCAGGAGAGGCCAGTCTCCATACCAGTTGCCATGCGCCTCTGGGGATTTCTCCCCAGTCATCTCCGGGTCCTCAGTACTTGTCTGGTGCTGAAGCCAGTGCCTGAGCTTTCCTCGCCCATGCTGACATAGGTCTTGGGGTCCCCTGGAGCCCCCAAAAGGGAGTAAGGCCTCGTCTCTCCTGGAGACGTGCACGGCCGCTTGCCTCCCCAGCTGCAGCAGCAGTGTAAGGCTCCCTGTCGAGTGGACACAGGGATCTGTGGCTTGCCCTTGAGGTACCCCAGGACTGTCACACGTGCCAATGTGTTGGGCATTGAGCCTCGGAATAACAGTCGAGGCATGCAGGGCAGTCAAGTTTCTCCGGAGTGGACGAGGCATTTGGGGGTCTTGGGGAATGGTGGCCCGACCCCTGATGCTCCTCTCGACTTTTCTGGTGCGAGCGCCTCTTCTTAGGATGCTAGGGGATTGCCGGGAAACCTCTCCAGAAGTAGCAGGGAAAGGGACCCTTATCTGTAGCTAAGCAGGGGGAACGGGGCTGCGCATGTGCCTCGGCGGGACCCTCGGGGTTCCTCTCGAGTAGGGAGGGGTGGGGTGGGGAACTTCTTGGGTCACAGTAAGGGGGTGAAGGAGCCTTTTGCAGTCCAAGAGGGAAGTGGTGATTTCCCCCGAGATCCGCAGCGGACAAGGGCCTCACTCCACCTGCAGGGGAGAATCTTCTGGTTTTTCTCAAGTTTTGGCGGGGTCCTCTCTAGTTACGTCTGGGACCTGAGGGATCCGCCCCTGTGGCCTCAGGAGTAGCCAGTCTCCGTTCCAGTTGCCGGGCGCCTCTGGGGATTCCTCCCCAGTCATCCGTGAGTCCTCAGTCCTCATCTGTTGCTGAGGCCGGAGCCTGAGCTTTAATCGCCCGTGCTGACATACGTCTTGGGGTTCCCCTGGAGCCCCCACAGGGGAGTCAGGCCTCGTCTCGCCTGGAGACCTGCACGGCCGCTTGCCTCCTCAGCTGCAGCAGCAGTGTCAGGCTCCTTGTCGAGCAGACACAGGAATCTGTGGCTTGCCCTCAAGGTACCCCAGGACTGTCACACGTGCCAGTGCGTCTGGCATCGAGCCTCGGGGTGACAGTCGAGTCAGTGCAGGGCATTCAGGTTCACCTTGAGCAGACGAGGCATTTGATTGTCTTGGGGAATGGTGGCCTGACCTCTGATGCTCCTCACGACGCTCCTGGTGTGACCACCTCCTTTTCAATGCGAGGGGAGCGCCGGGAAACCTTTCAAGACAAAGCAGGGAAAGGGACCCTCATCTGGAGCTGAGCAGGGGAAAACGGGGCTCCTCTTTGGTCGCGGCAGGACCCTCGGTGTTCCTCTCGAGTGGGGATGGTTTTGTCGTGGAACTCGTGGGTCACAGCAAGGGTGTTTAGGATTCTTTTGAGGTCCAAGAGGGAAGGGGTGATTTCCCATGAGACGCCAGAGCAGGGTAGAAATTCCTGGTTTTTCTGGTGTTGCAGCGGGGTCCTCTTGAGTTACGACGGGAACCCCAGGGACCCGCCCCTGGGCCCCTCAGGAGTGGCCATTCTCCATGCGAGTTTCGAGGGGCCTCTGGGGATTCCACCCCAGTTTGCACCGGGTCCTCCTCTAGGGGTTGCAAGGGGAGCGCCAGGAATCCTTTCCCAACAGCCAGGGAAAGGGAACCTCATCTGGAGCTTAGCAGGGGAAAACGGGGCTCCTCTTGTATCACAGTGGGACCCTTGGTGTTCCTCTCTAGTGGCGACTGTTGGGTTGGGAAATTTCGTGGGTCACAGCATAGGTGTGAAGGAGCCATTTGAGTTCCAGCTGGAAGGGATGATTTCCCTTGAGATGCCACAGTGGACAAGGGCCTCACCCCGCAAGCAGCCATGAAGCTCTTGATTTTTTACGAGTTGCAGCAGGATCTTCTCGAGTTACGATGGGGATCCACGGACTCGCCCCTGTGGCCTCAGGATAGGCTATTCTCCGTGGGAGTTTCGAAAAGCCTCTGGGGATTCCTTCCCTGTCAGCGCCAGGTCCTCAGGCCTGGTCTGGAGCTGAGGCCGGTGCCTGAACTTTCCTCATCCATGCTGACATGGGTCTTGGGGATTCCCTGGAACCCCCACAGGGGAGTCAGGGCTCATCTCACATGGAGCTGTGCACAGCCGCTTGCCTACCGTACTGCAGCAGCATTGTCAGTCTCCCCAACTAGCGGACATAGGGATCTGTGACTTGCCCTCAAGGTACCCCCAGGCTGTCACATATGCCAGCGTGGTGTGAGTCGATTCTTGGGGTGACATTCGAGTCTGTGCTGGGCAGTAAGGTTCTTCTGGAATGGATGAGGCAATTGGGGATCTTGGGGAATGGCGGCATGACCCCTGGTGTGTCTCCAGGCTCTGCTGGTGCAAGCGACAACTCTTGGGATGTGAGGGGTGTGCCGGGAATCTTTTCCCAACAGAGAAGGGACAGGGTCTGTCACCTGGAACTGAGCAGGGAAAAACGGTGCTTCTCATTAGATGCGGTGGGACCCTTGGTGTTCTCTTGAGTGAGGACGAGTGGTTTGGGGAACTTCGTGTGTCACAGCAAAGGTGTGAAGGAGCCTTTTGAAATTCAAGAGGGAAGAGGTGATTTCCCCCGAGACGCGGCAGCAGACAAAGGCCTCACACTGCCTGCAAGGGAGGAGCTCCTGGATTTTCTTGAGTTGTGCAGGTTCCTCTTGAGTTATGATGGGGACCTTAGGGACCCACTTCTGTGGCCTCAGGAGAGGCCTGTCTCTGGGGGAGTTGCGAGGGGCCTCTGTGGATTCCTCCCCATTGGATGCCATGTACTCAGTCCTCATCTGGAGCTGAGGCTGCTGCCTGAGCTTTCCTTGCCCGTGCTTACATGGGTCTTGGGGTTCCCCTGGAGCCCCCAGAGGGGAGCCAGGCCTCATCTCGAGTGGAAACCTGCACGGCTGCTTTCCACCTGAGCAGCAGCAGCAGTGTAAGCCTCTCCGTCGAGTGAACACAGGGATCTGTGGATTGCCCTCAAGTTACCCCAGGGCTGTCACACATGCCAGTGTGGCGTGAGTTTATCCTTGGGGTGACATTCGAGTCTGTACAGGGCAGTCAGGTTCATCTGGAGTGGACGAGGCATTTGGGGTCTTGAGGAATGGTGGCACGACCCCTGGTGTTCCTCCCGACTCTCCTGGTGCGAGTGCCTTCTTTTGAGATGCAAGGGGAGTGCCGAGAATCCTTTCCTGACAGAGCAGGTAAAGAGACACTCATCTGGAGCTGAGCAGGGGAAATCGGGGCTCATCTTGAGTCAAGCGGGACCCTCGGTTTTCCTCTCGAGTTGGGACTGGTGGGTCGGGGAAATTCATGGGTCACAGCATGGCTGTGAAGGAGCCTTTCAAGGTCCAAGAGGGAAGCGGTGAATTCCCCCGAGATGCTGCAGCAGACAACTGCCTCACTCCACATGCAGGGGAGAAGTTCCTGGTTTGTCTCGAGTTGCAGTGGGGTGATCTCGAGTTATGAAGGGGACCCCAGGGACCCGCCCCTGTGGCCTCAGGAGAGACCAGTCTCCATGCGAGTTGCGACGGGCCTCTGGGGATTTCTCATCAGTTAGTGCGGGTCCTCAGTTTCCGTCTGGAGCTGAGGCCGGAGCCTGTATTTTCTTCGCCCGTGCTGACATGGGTCTTGGTGTTCCCCTGGAACCCCCACAGTGGAGTCACATGTAATCTCGCATGGAGACGTGCACGGCCATTTTCCTCCCAAGCTGCAGCAGCAGTGCCAGGCTCCCCGTTGAATGGACACAGGGATCTGTGGCTTTCCCTCGAGGTAACCCAGGGATATCACACATTCCAGCGTGGCATGAGTCAATCCTCGGGGTGACATTCGAGGCAGTGCAGGGCAGTCAGGTTCATCTGGAGTGATGAGGCATTTGGAGGTCTTGGGGAATTGTGGCTCGACCCCTGGTGTTCCTCCAGACTCTCTTGATGCGAGCGCCTCCTCTTGGGATGCGAGGGGAGCACCTGGAACCCTTTCCCAATGGAGCAGTTTGCTAGCCACGGAATGAAACAAAACACCAACACGGCCGAGTGGTTTGAATCTTTATTATTATTATTATTATTATTCTGCTGCTTCTTGCAGCTGCTTTATTTTATATCTTTTGCACAACAATCAGCAGGGCAAGTTGCCAAACACTATGATTCAGCGACTATACAGTTTGCAGACGCAGGGTGAGATAACCTTATATTAACTTATTTACTGCAGCTAAGACTTTGTTTTGTGGAACTTCCTTATCAAGTTAGAATCTACTTTGTCCCTGTGTCTGTTCCTTTTAGAATAATCAGAGAAACATCCTTGTATGCAAGAAATATTCTTTTCCCACGGGATCAAAGGATTCTTGGCTGAAGATCTAATTTGCAAGAATATTCAGCCCTGACCAGGAGCCTTGCTTGCAAGAGTCTTCCCAGCCTCCCTTATACTTTTTTCCCTACATCTCCCCCTTTCTTTTCTTGCAGGTGCTGAATAAGCGCCTGAATATGCAAAGCTTCTTTTTTCAGTTGTTTCCCTTCTCCCCAGCGCCAGTAGACTGTAAAAGCAATGAAACATAAAGCAACAATTAACAAAGTATTTACAAAGGATGTTGTTAACAATGTAGATACATGCCCTAAAGGACTGAGGTTATCTAATCCTTCTTGAAGATTCTTAAGTACATCAGAACCAATGATATCAGGCAGCGTCTTATTAAAATTTGACAAAATAGTTTGTTCCAGTTCCATAATTTCAGCAGTTAAATTCTGGTGTCCCACCAAAGACCTTCTCACTTTTTCCCAGCCCTCAATCATATTAAAGGGAACAGGGGTTACACATAGGTGAGATGTATTCTAATCACATTTTAACACACTCCTTGTAGCTAACACAGTCACTTGATCTCCTAGCCAGGAAACAGTGTGTCGTAAATTCAATAAATCAGTAGCCAGTTGAGAGTCCAAATCATGCTGTTGTTGCCACAATAGATGAGCATCTTTATGCCACTCCTTGACAAAATCAGCAGTCTGTATGCCCTGATACAAAGCAAGACCTGCTATAGCTGCTGTTGCTGTTACTGAAGCCAAGGTGAGAATTGATGTGATGATGATACCAAGCATTCTTCAGAACATGATATAACTCCCAAAATTCCATTTCAAGTCCATTGCCCATACAGTAAGGAGTAAGGAAATTTTACATATGCTATAGCAGAGTAAGATTTGTTAATATGCAAATGAACTTGAAAAGGCCCAGAAAGATCATTAACATTTAAGGTGAAATTTCCAGTCCAAATAGTAAGATTACCTGACACAGCCCACAATTTCCACATATCCCCCTGTAATTGAGGGTATCCCCCCATTTGCAATTGAGGTGGAAGCAATGCAAAATGTTGCCATTTTGCAGTTTCATTTCCTTGACCATATAGGGTACCATTTATGCGATGCCATTTCAAAGATCGATTAGACCATTTTTCTAAAAATTCCCCATGAGTAGGACTCCAATCTACAATTACATGATTTGAATAATTCATAACTAGACGAGGGTCATGATCCCTGCAACGTTCTCACTCAAGATGTGATAAAGATGCTTCAAAAAATGAAGCAGAGCAGAGGGACATATGTACTCCCTTATTCTTATTTAAGTAAGACCGTGAAGTATGAAAGCCACGAGAAGAAATGAGCACAGTAAAAACTGTGAAGTGTTGCCCCTATATTGAACTCCCCAAGTATTATAAGAATAATGTGAGTGTGTTTTTGTAGACAGACAAAAAGAATGCCCTCCTATACATAGAGGAATACCTTCAGCTGCTATAGTGAGATTAGTAACGTTATAATTTTGTACATGCTGGGATAATTGCTCAATCCCTCCACAGTCAGGTGGAGGGAAAAAGGTAGTTTCATTAGTACAGACTGGAACTTCTACTTCACCCCAAGACACCACCCGCACCAAAGGAGGGTTAGGAATATAAGCCCAATAAGTATAATTAGTAGCTCCCACATACCTTACCTGACAAGTCACCACTGCCATCATGGCCAACAGAAGATTAGCAGGACTCAATGGCTGCCCCGCCTTCTGCAATGTCTTTTCAGCTTCCTGTGTCAGTTTCTTCAGCTGTCCCCATGTCGGTGGATTCGCTTCTCTTGTTGCAAAGGTGAAGGTCCTCTGCGTGGACCGTTTCTGAAACTGGCGCACGAATGGGTCGCTCATCCTGCAACTTCACCAATCTTAATGGAACCCAGATCCTGGAATCATTCACAGAAATGAAAGCATATCCTCGCCCCCCAAAATGAAGTACTGCTGGAATCCATCCCTTTATCTCATCCTAATACCATACCCGGGAATGTTCAAAGCTTTTTGTCTTCTTTTCAGTATTGCCAAAATGCTGTTCTGCTGGAGTCATCTTACCTTTGCCCCAGACATTCAAAAAATTAAGAGTTAATAGCGTTTTATTTAATGCATCCCTTGGTGATATCACACCCTTCTCCCCTTTTCTTATTTTTTCAAGATATTCACGAACAGTACGATTAGCTCTTTCAATTATAGCTTGTCCTTGACTGTTATAAGGAATTCCAAAAGTATGCTTAATATGATATTGTTTTAAAAATTGAGATAATTTAGAGGATTGATATGTGGGAGCATTATCAGTTTTTAATTCTATAGGTATACCCATAATAGCAAAATAAAATAGTAAATGAGTAATAACGGAGTCAGCCTTTTCTGAACTTAAAGCAGTAGCCCACTGAAAGTGAGAATAAGTATCTATAGTATGATGAACATATTTCTGTTTACCAAATGAGGAAATAAAAACAGCATCCATTTACCAGATTTGGTTAGATTGTTAATCCTCTAGAATTTACTCCAGGAGGGGCAAAGGGCAAAACAAATGATGCACATATAGAACAAGAACAAACAATGTGTTGAGCTTGTTTTCGTGTTAACGAATAAGTTCTTTGTAATCCTTTAGCATTAGTATGATGTAAGCAATGTTCTTGTGTTGCAGACTGTAAAAAGATAAAGTAAGGCATCTATATTTGCATTTCCTTGAGATAATGGTCCAGGGAGAGAAGAATGAGCTCAAATATGAGTAAAAAAGACAGGGTTTAGTCGCCTGATTAATAATTATTGAACCTGAAAAAATAACTTATCAATATTAGTTCTTAAAGTTAATGGTAGAGTGGCTTCAGGAAGATAAGTACATGAAAAGACTGCATATTTAGAATCAGAAACAATATTAATAGGAACATCAAACAAATCCTGTAGTGCCAGACAAGTGGCCCAAAGTTCAGCAGGCTGCACGGAAGAAAAGGAATGTGGAACAACTTTAGAAGCAGTATCGGTCCAATAGCCAGCAGTATTTTTATTGGCATCTGTAAAAATAGTTTTCCCTTCACCTGGAATATTAGATATGGGAGATTTACAAATTACTGGCATGTGTCGAAGAAAATCTATCAATTTAGATTGAGGATAATGATTAGAAAAAGTCCCTGAATAAGATGCAAGAGCTATCTGCCAATTTTCATTAAACTGTAAGCAACTAGAGATTTGGGTGGAAGTAAGTTAAGTAATGATTGTTTGAGGGTCACTTCCAATTAACTGGGTAATGCAGCCTTGACCTTTCAAGATGAGGAAAGCAATTTTATCCATATAAGTAGTAAGCTTTTTTGTATAAGTATTGGGTAAAAATACCCACTCAATCAACCCTGCAGATTGTGCAATAACTCCAGTAGGAGAATAGGGAGTATGGAACACCATGAAATATATAGGTTGATCCTGTTGTAGATAAGTAAGAAATCCTTCATTCAACCATTGTTCTACAAAGTGTAATTCCTCTATTGCTTGAGAAGTAAGAGATCGAGGACTATTAAGAGCAGCATCACCCTCCAGGGCAGAAAATAAATGACGCAATTGATGTGTAGGGATCCCCAACATGGGACGTAACCAGTTAATATCACCCAAAAGTTTCTGAAAATCATTAAGAGTTTTCAAATTATCTCGTCTAATTTGGACTTTTTGAGGTTTTATTCTTTGCCATTCCAAAATAGCACCTAAATATGAAATAGGAAATTCAGTTTGAATTTTTTCAGGAGCAATTTGAAGATTAAAATCATTTAAAACTTTTTTCACAGGAATAAAAAAATTTATACCACTCCTCTTTACTAGGAGCAGCCAATAAAAGATCATCCATATAATGATAGAGAAAACAATTAGAAAATTGTTGCCTCACAGTGATAAGAGCACGATCAACAAATTCCTGACAAAGTGTAGGGCTATTAATCATTCCTTGAGGCAACACTGTCCATTGATAATGTTTTATGGGCTGCCAATGATTATACACTGGAATAGTAAAAGCAAATTTATTTCTATCTTTTATTTGCAAAGGAATATTAAAAAAGCAATCCTTCAAATCTAAAACCATCAAAGACCAATTCTGTGGAATCAAAGCAGGAGAAGGGAGACCTAATTGCAAAGCTCCCATAGGTTGTGAAGTGAAGTGAAGTCGCTCAGTCGTGTCCGACTCTTTGCAACCCTGTGGACTGTAGCCCACCAAGCTCCTCTGTCCATGGGATTCTCCAGGTAAGAGTACTGAAGTAGGTTGCCATTTCCTTCTCCAGGGGATCTTCCCGACCCAGGGATCAAACCCAGGTCTCCCACATTGCAGGCAGACGCTTTAATCTCTGTGCCACCAGGGAAAGCCCTATAGGTTCTATATGTTTGTTAATTTCTCTTAAATCACTCAACATTCTCCATTTACCAGATTTTTTCTTAATGACAAAAACAGGAGAATTCCAAGGAGATGTGGAAGATTTGATATGGGCAGACTGAAGTTGTTCCTCTACTAGTTGTTCCTCTACTAATTCTTCCAAAGCCTCGAGCTTTACTTTTGGAAGCTGCCACTGCTCAACTCATTTAGGGACATCCGTTAACCATTTCAATGGGAGAGCTCGAGAAATCTGAGCAGTGGCTACAAGTTTTCCGATGAGATGGTGAGCGTTGTTCCTAAAGAAGATAAAAGATCCCTTCCCCAAATATTAATAGGTATATTAACAATGTAAAAAAGAAACAAATACTTTTTTTTCCATTAGACAATTGGCATGACAAAGGTTGAGTGCTTCTCCACACATCTGCTATAGATCCTAAGCCTATTAAAATAAGAGGATTTTTTTTCTTTTTGCCAGTCATTAGGCCACTGCTGGAGAGAAAATAACTGAAACATCTGCTCCTGTATCCACTAATCCTTCAAATTGTCTATTTTCAATAATCAGTGGCATTGAAGGGCGAGAGTCATTAATAAGCATTTCCCAAAATATACTTTGTCCTGTACTTCCAAAACCACCGACTCTCTCATTTGAATACGAAGGAAATGGGTGATAAGGTAGCAAAAGAAGTTGTGCAATCCGTTCCCCTGCCAGGAAGGAAAGAGTTTGTGATGTAGAGACCATAATTAAAATTTTGCCGACATAGTCAGAATCAATTACTCCTGGGAATACAGTCAGTCCTCTTAATGCTGCACTACTTCTCCCCAAAAGCAAACCAAAAATTCCTCTTGGCAGTGGGCAAAAAACATTAGTCTGTAGTTTATAAACACCTCCTCCTGGGGCGCTGGACGATCATCATAGAACACAGAAGCAGGGAATGTAAACTGCCGATTTTCTCTCCCTATTTCAGCAGCCACCGGGAATAGAGATCATAAGGTGGTGCAGAAGGGTTAACAGCCTTGGAAGTTCGTTTTCTATTTAATAAAAACTTCCGAAAAGCAGCAGTCATTGCCTCTACAGAATCTGAATCCTCCCTCGAACTAACTTCTCCATCTGTCTCGGTGGATGAATCTGTACTACTATCCGGAGGCTTGGGCGGAGGCCAAGGTGAAGCCCTCTCCTCACATTTGCCTTCCTTCTCCTCTCCAACAAGCACATCCTCATACAGGGGATCATCATCCTTCTTAAGAGGACATGAGGTGGCCTCACTATCAGCAATCATTAATTTAAAAGCCTGCGTTATAGCACTACATAGAGTCCACAGCTTTAAAGAAATCACATTTCCTTTTTGATGCTGCCTTCTTAACTCCTTTTGTACCTTTTTCCATTCCTTTAAATTCAGCGGTATTTCTGTTTCATATTTAAACCAATAGCAATACTTCTCTATAAGGTGGAACAACTCACTCAAACAGCGAGTAGACGTTTTAACTCCTATAAAATGCAGGAGCCCCTTAACCAGCTCCATATATTGTGACCTTAAAGACAGGGAATTCCCTATGGTTTTTTCTTTTTCTTTTCTCTTACTTTTTTTTTTCCCCAAAGTCCCTCTTTCAGCTTTCCGCCCCGGGGTGCTTACCCTTTTGGTTCCGTCGTGCCCCGCGTTGAGGGCCAGATACTAGCGAAGGAATGAAACACCAACACGGCCGAGTGGTTTGAATCATTTTTTTTATTCTGCTGCTTCTTGCAGATGCTTTATTTTATATCTTTTGCACAACAATCAGCAGGGCAAGTTGCCAAACACTGATTCAGTGACTATTCAGTTCACAGGCATGGGACAAGATAACCTTAACCTTATTTACTGCAGCTAAGACTTTGTTTTGGGGAACTTCCTTATCAAGTTAGAATCCACATTGTCCCTGGGTCTGTTCCTTTTAGAAGAATCAGAGAAACATCCTTGTATGCAAGAAATGTTCTTTTCTCACGGGATCAAAGGATTTTTGACAGAAATCTCGTTTGCAAGAATATTCAGCCCTGACCAGGAGCCTTGCTTGCAAGAGTCTTCCCAGCTTCCCTTATACTTTGTTCCCTACAGCAGGGAAAGGGACCCTCCTCTGGAGCTGAGCAGGGGAAAACGGGGCTCCTCTTGAGTCATGGTGGAACCCTTGGTGTTCCTCTCGAGTTGGGATGGGTAGGTCGGGGAACTTCATGGGTCACATCAAGGATGTGAAAGAACTTTTCGAGGTCCAAGAGGGAAAGGGTGATTTCCCCCGAGATGCCACAGTGGACAAAGGCCACAACCCGCCTGCAGGGGAGAAGCTCCTGGTTTTTCTCGAGTTGCAGCGGGGTCCTCTAGAGTTACGAAGGGGATGCCAAGGACCAGCCCCTGTGGTCTCAGGAGAAGCCAGTCTCTGTGTGAGTTGTGAGAGGCCTCTGCAGATACCTCCACAGTCAGAGCCGGGTCCTCAGTCCTCCTCTGGAGCTGAGGCCGGAGCCTAAGCTTTCCTTGCCCGTTCGAACATAGGACTTGGGGTTACCCTGGCGCCCACACTGGGAAGTCAGGTCTCGTCTTGCATGGAGACGTGCAAGGCCGCTATCCTCCCGAGCTGCAGCAGCAGTGTCAGGCTCCTGGTAGAGCAGACACAGTATCTGTGGCTTGCCCTCGAAATACCCCAAGGCTGTCACATGTGCCAGTGTGGCGTGAGTCGATCCTCGAGGTGACAGTCGAGGCAGTGCAGGGCAGTCAGGTTCATCTGGAGTGGGCAAGGCATTTGGGGGTCTTGGGGAATGGTGGCATGACCCCTGGTGTTCCTCCCGACTCTCCTGGTGCGAGCGCCTACTCTTGAGATGCAAGGGGAGTGCCGGGAATCTTTTCCTGATGGAGTGGGGAAAGGGACTCTCATCAGGAGCTAAGCAGGGGAAAACAGGCTCCTCTTGAGTAGCGGCAAGACCCTCAGTGTTCCTCTCGAGTGGGCACGGGTGGGTCGGGGAACTTCGTGGGTCACAGCAAGGGTGTGACAGAGCCTTTCAAGGTCCAAGAGGGAAGGAGTGATTTTCCCCGAGACACTGCAGCAGACAAGGGCCTCACCCCGCCTGCAGGGGAGAAGCTCCTGGTTTTTCTCCAGTTGTGGTGTGGTCCTCTCGACTTATGATGGGGTCCTCAGGGACCCGCCCCTGTGGCCTCAGGAGAAGCCAGTCTCCCTGTAAGTTGGGAAGGGCCTCTGGTGATTCCTCACCAGTCGGCACTGGGTCCTCAGTCCTCATCTAGATCTGAGGCTGGAGACTGAGCGTTCCTCACCAGAGCTGACATGGGTATTGTGGTTCCCCTGGAGTCTCAATAGGTAAGTCACGCCTCGTCTCACGTGGAAATATGCATGGCTGCTTTCCTCCCGAGCTGCAGCAGCACTGTCAAGCTCCCTATTGAACAGATACGGGGATCTGTGGCTTGCAGTCGAGGTACCCCAGGGCTCTCACACATGCCAGCGTGGCGTGATTTGATTTTGGGGGTGACAGTCGAGGCAGTGCAGGGCAGTCAGTTTCATCTGGTTGGACGAGGCATTTGGGAGTTGGGTAATGGTGGCACAATACCTGGTGTTCCTCCTGACGATCTTGGTGCGTGCACCTCCGCTTGGGATGCAAGGGGAGTGCTGGGAAACCTTTCCCAATGGAGCAGGGAAAGGGATCCTCATGTAGAGCTGAGCAGCGAAAACCGGGGCTCCACTTGAGTTGTGGCAGGAACCTGGGTGTTCCTCTCGAGTGAGGATGGGTGGGTCTGGGAACTTCGTGGGTCACAGAAAGGGTGTGAAGGAGCCTTTCGAGGTCCAAGAGGGAAGGGGTGATTTTACCCGAGACACCACAGCAAACAAGGGCCTCACCCCGCCTGCAGGGGAGAATTTCCTGTTTTTTTTTCGAGTTGCGGTGAGTCCTCAAGTTATGACAGGGAGCCCAGAGATCTGCCCCTGTGACCTCAGGAGAGGCCAGTCTCCGAGCGAGTTGCGAGGGGCCTATGGGGATTCCTCCCCAGTCAGCACCAGGTCCTCAGTCCTCATCGGGAGCTGAGGCGAAACCTGAGCTTTCCTTGCCCGTGCTGACATGGGTCTTGGGGTTTCCCTGGAGCCCCCGCAGGGGAGTCAGACTCGTCTTTCATGGAGACGTGCACGGCAGCTTTCCTCCCGAGCTTCAGCAGCAGTGTCAGGCTACCCTTCATGCAGACACAGGGATCTGTGGCTTGCCCTCGAGGTACCTCAGTTCTGTCACACGTGCCAGCGTGGTATGAGTCAATTGCCGGGATGGCAGTTGAGGCAATGCAGGGCAGTCAGGCTCATCTGGAGTGGACTGAGGCTTTTGGGGATTTTGGGGAATGGTTGCACGACCCGTGGAGTTCCTCCTGACTCTCCTGGGGTAAGAGCCTCCTCTTGAGAGGCAAGGGGAGTGCTGGGAATCCTTTTCCGATGGAGCAGAAAAAGGGACCCTTATCTGGAGCTGAGCAGGGGAAAACAGGGCTTCTCTTGAGTGGCAGCGGGACCCTCGTTGTTCCTCTCAAATGAGGATGGGTGGCTCTGGGAACCTTGTGGATCGAAGCAAGGGAGTGATGGCCCCTTTCGAGTTCAAAGATGGAAGAGGTGATTTCCCCTGAGACCCGCAGCGGACCAGGGCCTCACCCTGCCTGCACAGGAGAAGCTCCTGGCTTTCCTCGAATTGTGGTGAGGAGTCATGACGGGGACCCCAGAGACCCGCCCCTGTGGCCTCAGGAGAGGCCAGTATCAGTGTGAGTTGTGAGGAGCCTCTAGGGATTCCTCGCTAGTCGGCACCAGCTCCTCAGTCCTCGTCTGGAGCTGAGGCTGGAGCCCGAGATTTCTTCGCTCGTGCTGACATGGGTCTTGGGGTTCCCCTATAGCCTCCACAGGGGAGTCAGGCCTCGTCTCGCATGGACACGTGCACGGCCGCTTTCCTGCCGAGCTGCAGCAGCAGTGTCAGGCTACCTGTCGAGCAGACACAGGGATACGTGGCTTGCCCTTGAGGTGCCACAGGGCTGTCACACGTGCCAGCGTGGTGAGAGTCAATTCTCGGAATGACAGTTCAGGAAGTGCAGGGCAATCAGGTTCATCTCGAGTGGACTGAAGCATTTGGGGGCTTTGGTTATGGTGGCATGACCCCTGGAGTTCCTCAAGACACTCGTGGGGTGAACACCTCTTATTGGGATGCAAGAGGAGCACAGGGAATCCTTTCCCGCTGAAGCAGGTAAAGGGACCCTCATCTCTAGCTGAGCAGGGTAAAACGGGCCTGATCTTGAGTAGCAGCGGGACCCTCGGTGTTCCTCTCGAGTAGGGACAGGTGGATCTGAGAACTCCCTTGGTCTCAGCAACAGGGTGAAGGAACCTTTTGAGGTCCAAGAGGGAAGGGGTGATTTCCCCCGACACACTGCAGTGAACAAGGGCCTCACCTCACCTACAGGGGAGAAGCTCATGTTCTTTCTCGAGTTATGGTGGGGTCTTCTTGAGTTTCGATGGGGACCCCAGGGGCCCACCCCTGTGGCCTCAAGAGAAGCTTGACTCCGTGCGAGTTGCGAGCAGCCTCTTGGGATTCCTCTCTGGTCTGCGCTGGGTCCTCAGTCCTTGTCTGGAGCTGAAGCCTTAGCCTGAGCTTCCCTCGCCCATGCTGACATGGGTCATGTAGTTCCCCTGGAACCTTCACAGCGGAGTCAGGCCTCATCTCGCTTGGAGATGTTCACGGCCACTTTCATCCTGAGCTGCAGCAGCAGGAACAGGCTCCCCATCGACCTGACAAAGCATCTGAGGCTTGCCGTTGAGGTGTCGCTGGGCTGTCACACGTGCCAGCGTGGTTTAGTCGATCCTCAGGGTGACAGTTGATGCAGTGCAGGGCAATCAAGTTCATGTGGAGTGGGCCGAGGCACTTTGGGGTCTATGGGAATGGTGGCACGACACCTGGAGTCTCTCCCAACTCTCCTGGAAAGATCGCCCCCTCTTGGGAGGCAAGGGGAGCTCCAGGAATCCTTTTCCGACGGAACAGGGAAAGGGACCCTCATCTGGAGCTGAGCAGGGGAACACGGGGCTTCTCTTGAGTCACAGCGGGACCCTTGGTGTTCCTCTCGAGTGGAGACGGGTGGGTCTCTGGACTTCTTGTTTCAAAGCAAGTGTGAGAAGGAGCATTTCGAGGTCCAAAAGGGAAGGGATGATTTCCCCTGACACACAGGAGTGGACAAGGGCCTCACCTCTCCTGCAAGGTAGAAGCTCCTGTTTTTCCTCGAGTTGTGGTGAGGTCCTCTTGAGTTACAATGGGGACACCAGGGACCCGCCCCTGTGGCCTCAGTAGAGGCCAGTCTCCATGTGAGTTGGGAGGGGCCTCTGGGGATCTTCCCTAGTCGGTACCAGATCTTCAGTCCTTGTCTAGAGCTTAGGCTGGAATCTGAGCTTTCCTCTCCCATGCTGACATGGGTCTTGAGTTCCCCTGGAGCCTCCACAGGGGAGTCAGGCCTTGTCTTGCATGGAGACGTGCACAGCCACTTTCCTCCCGAGCTGCAGCAGCACTGTCAGGCTCCACGTCCAGCAGACATGTGGATCTGTGGCTTGCCCTAGAGCTGCCACAGGGATGTCACATGCCAGCGTGGCATGAGTCGATCCTCGAGGTGACAGTCAAGGCAGTGCAGGACAGTCAAGTTCATCTGCAGTGGACTCTGGCATTTGGAGGTCTTGGGGAATGGTGGCACGAACCTTGGAATTCCTCCCGACTCTCTCTGGCTAGTGCCTCCTTTTGGGATTAGAGGGGAGCGCAGGGAATCCTTTCCCGACGGATCAGGGAAACGGACACTCATCTGGAGCTGAGCAGGGGAAAATGGGTGTCCTCCTGAGTCATGGCAGGACCCTCGATGTTCCTTTCGAGTGGGGACAGGTGGGTCGGTGAACGTTGTGGGTCAAGGCAAGGGTGTGAAGGAGCCTTTCCAGGCTCAAGAGGGAAGGGGTGATTTCCCCCAAGACGCCGCAGAGGATAAGGGCCTCACCCTGCCTGCAGGGGATAAGTTCCTGGTTTTTCCCGAGTTGTGGCGGTGTCCTCTTGAGTTACGACGAGGACCCCAGCGACATGCCTCTGTGGCCTCAGGAGAGGCCAGTCTCCATGCCAGTTGTCTTGGGCCTCTGGGGATTCCTCCCCAGTCGGCGCCAAGTCCTCAGTCCTCGTCTGGATCTGCGGCCAGAGCTTGAGCTTTGCTTGCCAATGCTGACATGGGTCTTGGCGTTCCCCTGGAGCCTCCACAGAGGAGTCAGGCCTCGTCTTGCATGGAGACGTGCACGGCCGCTTTCCTCCCAAGCTGCAGCAGAAGTGTCATGCTCATTGTCTAGTGGACACAGGGATCTGTGGCTTGCCCTCAAGGTGCCACAGTGTTGTCACACATTCCAGCGTGGCATAGTCAATTATCTGGGTGACAGTCGAGGCAGTGCAGGGAAATCAGGTTCATCTGGAGTGTACTGAGGCATTTGGGGGTCTTGGGGAATGGTGGCACAACCCCTGGAGTTTTTTCCGACTCTGCTGGGGCAAGGGCCTCCTCTTGGGATGCCAGGGGATCTCCAGGAATCCTTTTCCGATGCAGCAGGGAAAGGGACCCTCATCTGGAGCTGAGCAGGGGAAAACGGGGCTCCTCTTGAGTCATGGTGGGACCTTTGATATTCCTCTCGAGTGGCGACAGGTGGGTAGGGGAACTTCGTGGGTCGCAGCTAGGGTGGGAAGGAGCCTTTAGAGTTCCAAGAGGGAAGGGCTGATTTCCACCAAGACACTATAGCGGACAATGGCCTCACCCCACCTTCCGGTGAGAAGCTCCTGGCTTTTCACAATTTGCAGTGGGTCTCTCGATTTACGACGAGGCCCCAGGGACCCGCCCCTTTGGCCTCAGGAGAGGCCAGTCTCCATGCGAGTTGTGAGGGTCCTCTGGGGATTCCTCCCCAGACAGTGCTGGGTCCTCAGTCCTCGTCTGGAACTGAGGCCGGAGCCTGAGCTTTCCTCGCTTGTGCTGACATGGGTCTTAGTGTTCCCCTGGAGCCTCCACAGGTGAGTCAGGCCTCATCTTGCCTGGAGACGTGCACAGCTGCTTTCCCTCCGAGATGCAGCAGCAGTGTCAGACTCCCCATCAATTGGACACAGGGATCTGTGGCTTGCCCTAGAGGTGCCACAGGGATGTCACACATGCCAGCATGGCATGAGTCAATTTTCAGGGTGACAGTCAAGGCTGTAAAGGGCAATCAGGTTCATCTGCAGTGGACTGAGGCATTTGGGTGTCTTGGGGAATGGTGGCACGACCCCTGGATTTCCTCCCAGCTCTCCTGGGGCGAGCACCTCCTCTTGATATTCAAGGGAAGTGCCGGGAATCCTTACCCGAGGGAGCAGGAAAATGGACCCTCATCTGGAGAAGAGCAGGAGAAAACGGGGCTCTTCTTGAGTCATGGCAGAACCCTTTGTGTCCCTCTCGAGAGGGGACAGGTGGGTTGGGGAACTTCGTGGGTCGCATCAAGAGTGTGAAGGAGCCTTTTGAGGTCCAAGACGGAAGGGGTGATTTCCCCCTAGATGCCACAGTGGACAAGGGCCTCACCCCTCTGCAGTGGAGAAGCTCCTGGTTTTTCTTGAGTTGCTGTGGGGTCCTCTCGAGTTACAATTGTTACACCAGGAACCTGCCCCTGTGGCCTCAGGAGTGGCCAGTCTTCGTGCAAGTTGTGAGGGTCCTCTAGGGATTCCTCCCCAGACAGTGCCGGGTCCTGAGTCCTCATCTGAAGCTAAGGCCGGAGCCTGAGCTTTCCTCGCCCATGCTGACATGGGTCTTGGGATTCCCCAGGAGCCTCCACAGAGGAGTCAGGCCTTGTCTCGCGTGGAGACGTGCATGGCCGCTTTCCTTCCAAGATGCAGCAGCAGTGTCAGGCCTCCCATTGAGTGGACACAGGGATCTGTGGCTAGCCCTCGAGGTGCCACAGGGATGTCAAACATGCCAGTGTGGCATGAGTCAACCCTCGGGGTGACAGTCAAGGCCTTAAAGGGCAATCAGGTTCATCTGCAGTGGACTGAGGCATTTGGGTATCTTGGGGAATGGTGGCACGACCCCTGGATTTCCTCCCAACCCTCCTGTGGCGAGTGCCTCCTTTTGAAATTCAAGAGAAGAGCCGGGAATCCTTACCCGAGATAGCAGGGAAATGGAACCTCATCTGGAGAAGAGCAGGAGAAAACAGAGCTCCTCTTGAGTCGCGGCAGAACCTTTTGCATTCCTCTCGAGAGGGGACAGGTGGGTTGTGAAACTTTGTGGGTCGCAGCAAGGGTATGAAGAAGTCTTTTGAGGCCCAAGACTGAAGAGGTGATTTCCCCTGAGACATCGCAGCAGACAAGGCCCTCATCCCACCTGCAGGGGAGAAGTTCCTGGTTTTTCTCGAGTTGCAGCGGCATACTCTGGAGTTATGATGAGGACCCCAAGGGCCAGCCCCTGTGGCCTCAGGAGAGGTCAGTCTCTGTGAGAGTTACGAGAGGCCTCTGGGGATTCCTCCCCAGTAGGTTCCATTTCCTCAGTCCTAGTCTGGAGCTGAGCCCAGAGCATGAGCTTTCTTCGTCTATGCTTACATGGGTTTTGGGGTTCCCCTGGAGGCTCCACAGGGGAGTCAGTCTTCATCTCGTATGGAGAGAAGCAAGGCCGCTTTCCTCCCGAGCTGCAGTAGCAGTGTCAGGCTCCCCATCAAGCAAACACAGGGATCTCTGGCTTGCCCTCGAGGTTCCACAGGGCTGTCCTCATACCAGCGTGGCGTGAGTCGATTTTGGGGGTTACAGTCGAGGCAGTGCAGAGCATTCAGGTTCATCTGGAGTGGACTGAGACATATGGGGGTCTTGGGGAATGGTGGCACGTGCCCTGGAGTTCCTCCCGACTCTCCTGGGGTGAGCACCTCTTGTTGGGAGGCAACGGAAGTGCCGAGAATCCTTTCCCGACAATGGAGGGAAAGGGACCCTCATCTGAAGCTGAGCAGGGGAAAACAGGACTCCTCTTGTGTCACAGCGGGACGCTCATTGTTCCTCTCGAGTGTGGACGGGTTGCTCGGGGAACTTTGTGTGTCACAGCAAGGGTGTGAAGGAGCCTTTTGAGGTCCCAAAATAAAGGAGTGATTTCCCCCAAGATGCCGCTGAGGACAAGGGCCTCACCCCACCTGCAGAGGAGAAGTTCCTGGTTTTTCTCCAGTTGTGGTGGGGTCTTCTGGAGTTATGACAGGGACACCAGGGACCTGCCCCTGTGGCCTCAGGAGAGGCCAGTCTCCATGTGAGTTGTGAGGGACCTCTGAGGATTCCTTCCCAGTCGTCGCCAGGTCCTCAGTCCTCATCTGGTGCTGAGGCCGGAGCCTGAGCTTTCCTCGCCTGTGCTGACATGGGTCTTGGGGTTCCCCTGGAGCCTCCACAGGGGAGTCAGGCCTCGTCTCACGTCGAGATGTACATGGCTGCTTTCCTCCCGAGCCTAAGCAGCAGTGTCAGGCTCCCCGTCGAGCGGACACAGGAATCAGTGGCTTGCCATCGAGGTGCCACAGGGCTGTCACACATGCCTGCATGATGTGAGTCGATTCTCGGTGTGACAGTTGAGGCAGTTCAGGGCAATCAGGATCATCTGCATTGATGCAGATGCTTTTACAGCCTGAGCCACCAGGGAAGCTCCCAAAAGTTTAAAAGAAATTTCAGGTGTCCAAACGGGTTTAAAAAAAAAAGAAAGAAAGAAAAACAGGTTTTTTTTAATAGTGTTGAATAAAAATCTCTACACAGAAGCATTCAGATAATTGGTATTGATACTCAGCAGTCCATCAAGTATGTGAAGCTAACTCCTCTCTCCTCAAATGTAGGTCCTGCATTATGACTTCCTCCTTAATAAGGCACTCAGGATGTATGTGCAGGAAATCAAGAATAAAGACAAATGACAAATGTTGGGGAAAATGTACAGAAATTGGAACTCAAACTTTACTTGTGGAGATGTAAAATGGTGCGATCTATGTGTGCAAAACCAGCATTTTCTCAAAAACATAAAAATGCAATTATCATATCACTCAGCAGTAGCCACAGGACCTAAAACGGTTAGTTTTTATTCCAATCCCAAAGAAAGGCAATGCCAAAGAATGTTCCAACTACCACACAGTTGCACTCATCTCAGACATTAGCAAAGTAATGCTCAAAATTCTCCAAGCCAGGCTTCAACAGTATGTGAACCATGAACTTTCAGATGTTCAAGCTGGGTTTAGAAAAGGCAGAAGACCCAAAGATCAAATTGCCAACATCCGTTGGTTCATTGAAAAAACAAGAGAGAAAAACTTCCAGAAAAATATCTACTTCTGCTTTTTTGACAATGACAAAGCCTTTGAATGTGCGGAGGACCACAAACTGTGGAAAATTCTTAAAGAGATGGGAATGCCAGACCTTCTTACCTGCCTCCTGAGAAATCTGCATGCAGGTCAAGAAGCAACAGTTAGAACTGGACATAGAACAATGGACTGGTTCCAAATCGGGAAAGGAATACAGCAAGGCTGTATATTGTCACCCTGCTTATTTAACTTATATGCAGAGTACATCATGTGAAATCCCAGGGCCGGATGAAGCACAAGCTGGAATCAAGACTGCTGGAAGAAATATCAATAATCTCAGATACACATATGACACCACTCTTATGCAGAAAGCAAAGAAGAACTGAACAGACTCTTCATGAAAGTGAAAGAGGAGAGTGAAAATGTTGGCTTAAAACTCAGTATTCATGAAACCAGCATCAAAAGAGACACGTGTACCCCAATGTTCTTCACAGCTCTGTTTATAATAGCCAGGACATGGAAGCAACCTAGATGTCAATCAGCAGATGAATGGATAAGAAAGCTGTGGTACATATATACATATATACAATGGAATTACTGTGGTACATATATACATTGGAATTACTCAAGCCATTAAAACTAATACATTTGAATCAGTTCTAATGAAGTGGATGAAACTGAAGCCTATTATACAGAGTGAAGTAAGCCAGAAAGAAAATCACAAATACAGTATACTAATGCATATATATGGAATTTAGAAAGATGGTAATGACAACCCTGTATGCGAGACAGCAAAAGAGACACAGATGTATTAAACAGTCTTTTGGACTCTGTGGGAGAGAGTGAGTGTAGGATGATATCAGAGTATGGCATTGAAACATGTAAAATATCATATATGAAATGAACCACCAGTCCAAGTTTGATGCATGATACAGGATGCTCAGAGCTGGTGCACTGGGGTGACCCAGAAGGATGGGATGGGGAAGGAGGTGAGAGGGGGGTTCAGAATGGGGAACACATGTACACTCATGGCGGATTCAAGTCAATGTATAGAAAAACCAATATAATATTGTAAAGTAAAATCAATCATGCTTGAAAGAAGATTAAAAAAAAAAAATAACCTCAGTATTCCGAAAATTAAGATCATGGCACCCGGTCACATTAGTTCATGGCAAATAGATGGGGACAAGATGAAAACAGTTACAGACTTTATTTTGGGGGTTTCCAAAATCACTGCAGATGGTGACTGCAGCCATGAAATTAAAAGACGCCTGCTGCTTGGAAGAAAAGTTATGACCAACCTAGACAACATATTAAAAGCAGAGACATTACCAACAAAGGTCCATGTACTAAACGCTATGGTTTTTCCAGTAGTCATATATACATGTTAGAGCTGGACTACAAATAAAAGTGCCTAAGAAGTGATGCTTTTGAACTGTGGTGCTGGAGAAGACTCTTGAGAATCCCTTGGACTGCAAGTCAATCCTAAGGAAAATCAGCCCTGAATATTCATTGGAAGAACTGATGCTGAAGCTGAAACTGCAGTACTTTGGCCACCTGATGTGAAAAACTGACTCACTGGAAAAGACCCTGATGCTGGATAAGGCTGAAGGCATGAGCAGAAGGGGATAACAGAATGAGATGGTTGGATGGCATCACCAACTCGATGGACATGAGTTTGAGCAAGCTCTGGGAGTTGGTAATGGATAGGGAAGCCTAGTGTGCTGCAGCCCATGGGGGTCACAAAGAGTCGGACATGACTGAATAACTGAATTATCATATATTTTGGCAACTCCACTCCTAGATATACATCCCAGGAATTTAAAGCAGGTGTTCAAATATAAACTTGTACACCAACACTTACAGCAGCAGTGTTCTTGAGAGCCCAAATCAAAAAAAATGAAAATTACCAACAGGTGAATGGAAGTGCAAATAGGGTAGATCCATCCGTAAGATGAGTTACTCTGCCATAGAAAGGAATATAGTAAAATAGTGCCACAGCTGCAGAAAACGGGGAGCTTCTCAAAAACGTAAGCACAGAGTTAACATAGAATCCATCAATTCACAGAGTTAACATAGAATCCATCAATTCTGGTCCAGGTTATACATCCAAAATATTTAAAACCAAGAACCAGAACAGATATTCGAACCCCATATTAATAGCAGCAGCATTCATAGTAGCCAAAATGTGGAAGCAACACAAGTGTTCAACAGATGACTGGACAAGCACAATGTAGTATAAACACTATGGAGCATGATTAAACTTTTAAAAACAAGATAACTCCCACACATGCTATAATGTGGATGAAACTTCAAGTTATTATGCCAAGTGAAAGAAGCTTGACACAAAAGGAAAACTGTTCTATGATTCCACTAGTATGAGATATCCATATAAGACAAATTCCAAGTAGAATAAGATGGTCAGGGATTGAGAGTGGTGAGTGTTTAATGGTTACAGTTTCACTTCAGGAAAAGTAAAAGATTCTGGAGATGTATGATGGGGAATTTTTTACAACGTGAGTGCAGTTAATGCTATAAAAGTGCATACTTAAAATGACTCAAATGATAAATGTTGTTATATGTCTGTAAGCTCGATGAAAAAAATGACACATGGAACAACATGGAAAAGCACTGAACACATTCGCAGTGAAAGAAACCACACAGAAAAAGCTACCCAGATCATAGTCATCTTATCACTTTAAATCCATGAAGGTTTTTAGTATGAGGGAAAGACACAGTGATAGCTCCAGAAAATGAAAACTGCATTAGAATGGAGAAAGACATTTGCACAAAGCTTGGGCAGCTGATGAAAGTTGAACTAGTCCTGTGGATAGGATTGTAATGTGGAAACAACAATTATCCCCCATTTGGGGGTTATGGGCTGGTTCCCCGGGAAAGTGCTCCGTTTTGGGTAAAACACATCACAGTATTTGGTGTGAATGTAAAAACTTTGTACCAGTATTTAAAATTGAACCATTTGAAATTTTACTAGAAAGTAAATTACTGTTTAATACAACCATGTATGTCACATGACAGAAAATCGAAGATGACATTGAACATTGCAATAGAGGCCAAGAGTTAACCAAACCAAATTCAATGAAAGTAGTGATGCTAATTGCCTTGCACTAGTCCACATCGTATTAAAAGACACTGTACAAAGAGCATATTAGTAGACACCACGCCTTGGGTGCTGTGGATGACCCAGATGGAACTAAAACTATGAGATTTCTTAATTCTAGTTTTCCATATAACACTATACCAAAGCAATTTTCAGAACTAAAAAGCAAATTCATGGACTTGTCTGGCAGTCCAGTGTTTAAGACTCTGCACTTCCACTGTAGGGCGTATGGGTTTGATCCTTTGTCAGGGGCCTAAGATCCAACATGTCGAGCTGCAGGGCCAAAAATAGAAAGTCAGTAGAACTGCAAGATCATTTGTGATTTCTCTATACTAATAATGAACTATTAGAAACAGAAATTAAGAAAATATTCACTTTTACAATTGCATTTCCCCCACCCACCCAGCTAAAAGTCTAGAAATCTAACCAAGGACTTGAAAGATCTGCAAGCTAAAAACTACAAGACAATGATCAAAGAAACTGAATGGACACAAGTGAAAAGATATCCCTTTTTTATGGGTGAAAATGCCATTAAAATATCCATGCTAACCAAAGCAATGACACATTCATACAATCACTGCCCGCATTTCCATGACATTTTTCACAGAAACAAAAGCAATCTTTACATCTGTGTGGCACCACAAAGGAACCAGAAGAGCCAAAGGGACCCTGAGAAAGCAGAATAGGCTGGAAGCATCTCCATCCCTGACTTCAATCTAGAGTATGCACTTAAAGTCACCACAAGACATGTGGAATTGGCACAGAATGGGCACAGAGACAAGAGAGCTCAAGAAGTAAACATACAGGTACACGATAATTAATTTAGAAGAAAGAAACAAAGAACATACACGCAGGAAAGGATGACTCCTCCTCACCCCCAATAAACTGTGCTGGGAAAAATAGAAACCACACACCAAGGAACAATACAGGACACCATCTTATACCACAGAGAAAAAATGACTAAAATCCATAACTTTCAACATCAAGTCCTAACAGTCCTGGGTTCTCATAAGACAGACTTTCAGAAACAGTCACTCACAGAAAGCTTATTCCCAATTTCCCTCACATTCTTCTTCTGCAGCACCACCTCCTTGCAGGTCTTGAGGAAACTAGACTCCCATCAATCTCGACTGAACCCCACAATGTCCCCAAACTGAAGCCCCAGTGGGTCCTGAGGGGACCAGAGTCCTGTCAGCCTCAATTGAACCCCACAATGCCTGAAAAGTGAAGCCCAGGTGCATCCTGAGGAACTAGGCTCCTATCAGCCTCAACTCAACCCCACCATGCCCCAAAACTGAAGCCTAAGCGGGTCCTGAGGAGATCAGATTCCATCAGCCTGAACTGAACCCCATAATGCCCCAAAACGGAAGCCCCAGTGGGTTCTGAGGAGGCAAGACTTCCATCCACCTGGGCTGAACCCCACCATGTCCCAAAGCTAAAACCACATGGGTCCTGTAGTGACCCATCTTCTGTCAGCCTGAACTGAACCTCACACTGTCCTGAAGCTGAAGCCTCAGCAGGTCCTCAGGAGCCCAGAGCCCTGTCAGTGGCCACCCACAGCCACTGGAAGTGCTCCAGCAGAGCAGGGAATTCCACTTGGATGAGGGGAATGTCAGGGAGGCAGATCTGCGTTATCATGGACAGGCATGATCAAGCAGGCTTGCAGGGGCCAGGACAAGGGAGAAGGAGGCAAGCTCCAGCTCCAAGTATTGTATAAGTCCCCACTTTTTGAGACTACATGACCTACATGATCCAGACTTTGCAAGGAGGAAATTGAGTTACAGAGGCAGAAGGAGCAGGAGGTGATGTAAAATATGAACGTTTTCTCTTCAGATTCAGGAACATTAAGGCCTCCCAGGTTCCCAGTTCCTTGTGCCCTAGTGACTGTGAACTCCTCCTTCAGGACATATGACCAAGCCCCACACTACGTCCCTCGATATCCACAGCTCTGGCCCAAGCCTAACCCCTCCACCAGGCCCTGACGAAGCTCCCTGAACCCATAGTGCATCTCACATCCCACCCCAACATAGTCTTTTTGAAGCCTGAATAAGGGCATGCCCCTCTTCTCCCTTTGATTTCTGTTTTCCATATAACACTATACCAAAGCAATTTTCAGAACTAAAAAGCAAATTCATGGACTTGTCTGGCAGTCCAGTGTTTAAGACTCTGCACTTCCACTGTAGGGCGTATGGGTTTGATCCTTTGTCAGGGGCCTAAGATCCAACATGTCGAGCTGCAGGGCCAAAAATAGAAAGACAGTAGAACTGCAAGATCATTTGTGATTTGTCTATACTAATAATGAACTATTAGAAACAGAAATTAAGAAAATATTCACTTTTACAATTGCATTTCCCCCACTCACCCAGCTAAAAATCTAGAAATCTAACCAAGGACTTGAAAGATCTGCAAGCTAAAAACTACAAGACAATGATCAAAGAAACTGAATGGACACAAGTGAAAAGATATCCCTTTTTTATGGGTGAAAATGCCATTAAAATATCCATGCTAACCAAAGCAATGACACATTCATACAATCACTGCCCGCATTTCCATGACATTTTCCACAGAAACAAAAGCAATCTTTACATCTGTGTGGCACCACAAAGGAACCAGAAGAGTCAAAGGGACCCTGAGAAAGCAGAATAGGCTGGAAGCATCTCCATTCCTGACTTCAATCTAGAGTATGCACTTAAAGTCACCACAAGACGTGTGGAATTGCCACAGAATGAGCACAGAGACAAGAGAGCTCAGAAGTAAATATACAGGTACACGATAATTAATTTAGAAGAAAGAAACAAAGAACATACACGCAGGAAAGGATGACTCCTCCTCACCCCCAATAAACTGTGCTGGGAAAAATAGAAACCACACACCAAGGAACAATACAGGACACCATCTTATACCACAGAGAAAAAATGACTAAAATCCATAACTTTCCACATCAAGTCCTAACAGTCCTGGGTTCTCATAAGACAGACTTTCAGAAACAGTCACTCACAGAAAGCTTATTCCCAATTTCCCTCACATTTTCCTTCTGCAGCACCACCTCCTTGCAGGTCTTGAGGAAACTAGACTCCCATCAAACTCGACTGAACCACACAATGTCCCCAAACTGAAGCCCCAGTGGGTCCTGAGGGGACCAGAGTCCTGTCAGCCTCAACTGAACCCCACAATGCCTGAAAAGTGAAGCCCAGGTGCATCCTGAGGAACTAGGCTCCCATCAGCCTCAACTCAACCCCACCATGCCCCAAAACTGAAGCCTAAGCGGGTCCTGAGGAGACCAGATTTCATCAGCCTGAACTGAACCCCATAATGCCCCCAAACAGAAGCCCCAGTGGGTTCTGAGGAGGCAAGACTTCCATCCACCTGGGCTGAACTCCACCATGTCCCAAAGCTGAAACCACACGGGTCCTGTAGTGACCCATCTTCTGTCAGCCTGAATTAAACCTCACGCTGTCCTGAAGCTGAAGCCTCAGCATGTCCTCAGGAGCCCAGAGTCCTGTCAGTGGCCACCCACAGCCGCTGAAAGTGCTCCAGTAGAGCAGGGAATTCCACTTGGAGGAGGGGAATGTCAGGGAGGCGGATCTGCGTTATCATGGACAGGCATGATCAAGCAGGCTTGCAGGGGCCAGGACAAGGGAGAAGGAGGCAAGCTCCTGCTCCAAGAATTGTATAAGTCCCCACTTTTTGAGACTACATGATCCAGACTTTGCAAGGAGGAAATTGAGTTACAGAGGCAGAAGGAGCAGGAGGTGATGTAAAATATGAACGTTTTCTCCTCAGACTCAGGAACATTAAGACCTCCCAGGTTCCCAATTCTTTGTGCCCTAGTGACTGTGAACTCCTCCTTCAAGGCATATGACCAAGCCCCACACTAAGTCCCTTGATATCCACAGCTCTGGCCCAAGTCTAACCCCTCCACCAGGCCCTGATGAAGATCCCTGAACCCATAGTGCATTTCACATCCCACTTCAATATAGTCTTTTTGAAGCCTGAATAAGGGCATGCCCCTCTTCTCCCTTTGATTTCCCTAGCCTGTTGAAGCCAGGCCTGCATCCCTTCCAGGTGACTCCAAGGACGTCATTCTCTCCAGACTCCACGTGTGTGGACACTGTCTGCACCTGTCTATAGGGGCCTGTGGTGATCTCCTAAAATGAGAATTATTTCATACATAGAGATTGGGGTGAATTTTGGCCACCAAAGGTGTGTCCCCAGAGAACAGTGCCATATCTTGGAGAAGAGTCTTTGTAAATGTAGTTAAGGGTATCAAGGTAAGGTCATCTAGGATTAGGGTGACCTTCAATCCAGCTGACAGAGTCCTTCAAAGAGGACACAGAGGAGAAGCCTTTTAAAGGCAGAACAGAGATAGGAGAGGAGGGGGGCAACAAGCCCAGGGACCCCTGGAGTCCCCGAAGCTGGAAAACGCAGGAAGGACCCTATCCTGGAACCTCTGGAGGGACCTCAGCCCTCTGCCACCTTGATCTCAGGTGTCTGTTCTCCAGGAGTGGGGGAGGATGAATTTATGTTGTTTTAATCCACCCAGCTTGTGATCATTTGTTAGAAAAGCCACAAAGCAGCCACACAGTCATGCTCTTTAGAATCCCAGAAGTGTGGATATTACTAAAGGCACATGGAGGGTGGTTTACAGAAGCTTAGAGTCAGCACTGGGTTCTCAGAAATACTAAAGCAGTAGCTGGATGTCAGAATGTTGAGAGGCCAAGTCTGAAGCCTGTCACTATGGGTACTTCCTGCACACACCTCCTCAGGTTCTTACACTGGTACATGTGGTGTAACATCTCAATCCTGACTGCAGATATTTTATCACTGTTCATATTGCTAAGTAAGAATTCACTAGTTACACAGGTGAAAACCCAATTAGGGTGCTTACTCCAGGGATGAGCAATTCTGAAGATGATCAGCGGTGGGGACTTATGCATGCCAAGCCAGCAGCCCTTTCACACTCCCTGCTCACTCCCCTCCCAACGAGGGTCTTTAGTGGGTAGCTGGGAGACCCCATGAAGTCATCTCTAAGTAAACGCTTGCTGGCCCCCAGGCTAGCCACTCCCGAGCCCCATCCACACTTCCCAGGTAAAACACCTGAATATGTGCAACAACCTCACAGGATAAAGAAAAGTAATTGGAACCCCTCCAGTGACAGCACGTTTACCGAGTTGGCTCCTGTAGGTCAGTCAGGATGGTCTTGGCCTGGGTGATCTTCTGAAAGCTTTCCACTTTCCTACCTGAGTTACTCTTGTCCTGCTCCCACTACCTCTTTTCTTGCTTCCTCACCTCTGCCTGAAACAATTTCCAATAAAAGCAGGAACAGGCTACACAGCCCATCCTTAGCAAGTAACAGCTTAGCACCTCCTGAAGAAGGTCCAGTAGAGCCCCACACAGACTAGATCCCCTGAAATGCCATGGCCCCTCACTCTTTCACCAAACCAGCACTGCAATGTCTAAGCAGAAAAGATGGCATCAAGCACAGCTGCAGGCACTTGAGTAGGTTTATATCACCTCAACCCATGCATCTGTGCAAAGGGCAGGCCAGCCAGGTCAGCCAATCATTGCCCATTTGGGCTTATAATTTTAGAAAATAGGCCTCATTGTGCTGGCCAAGGCTCCAGGAGTACCTGTGGGTCCTGAGGGTGAGGATGGATATGGGGCTGCAGTTCTGACTTGCTTTCTAATCATTTTATCTGGCCCACAACTGGGAGAGAACTTCAGGAAAGACTTCTTCTAATGAGAGAGACCCAGGGATCAGGGAGAGGAGGGGTGGTGGGTGGAGATAGGCTCAGTACCCAGGTACAGTGGAAACCTCTGGAAAATCCGCTGGAAGGAGGCTGCATACAGTGAAGCCCAGGGTCACAGACCTGTCCAGAACCTGCTGTTTGTTACCTCAGATCCTAGTCTGAGGGGCTCAAGGTCATATCTGTCCAACAGTGGAGCTAGGGTTGCTCTACAATGAGGGCACCGTGGACAGTTCCTAGATGCTGAGCTCTGTGGGATAACTGCTCAGCTGAACCCCGTATCCTGGGAGGTGCCTGCCCATAAGAATCCTATGCTCCTGGGTGGTGTTAGTGAACTCTGTGCAATCATCACAGAGTAGCTTAGTGACTCTCATGTGGGCAGTGCTGGGATTAGATGAGAACAAGGACATGTTGGGGGATATCCCCTGAAACACCACCAGGCCCATCCAGAGTGAAAAGGTCAGTTGCGGGGTACTATTTGCTGTGCTTGTGTGTGAGACTTCATGGATACCTCTTGTTTCTTCCACATGACACCAGAGAGGCCTCTCCAGAACACAGAAGACAGCCTGCCCAGGAACAGTGGAAGGTCCTGGTGACCAGGCAAGGAACGTGAGAGGGAAGGACCAGACCGAGAGAACCTTTCTGCTCTGAGCTGGGAATGGACAGCAAATGGTGAGTGTGATCCAGGAAAGTGGCCCTGGTGATGGGAGACTTGATAATACAATCTGAGTACAAGTTGGAAAAGAATTTCCAGACATAGAGTGTCTCAGAAGGAAGTGAGTTTTTATTAAGAACAAAGAGCAGAGATAAAGTGGGCACTGTGATCACAGCAGGCCAACCTGCTTACAGACTAATGAAAGTTGACAGCTTTCGTGGCTTCAAGACAAAGAAAATTCCTGCTGGAAGCTTGATGTTAGGTGATTGGTTGGGACACCATAGTGTGTGTGAGACTTCATGGATACCTCTTGTTTCTTCCACATGACACCAGAGAGGCCTCTCCAGAACACAGAAGACAGCCTGCCCAGGAACAGTGAAAGGTCCTGGTGACCAGGCAAGGAACGTGAGAGGGAAGGACCAGACCTACAGAACCTTTCTGCTCTGAGCTGAGAGTGGACAACAAATAGTGAGTGTGATCCAGGAAAGTGGCCCTGGTGATGGGAGACTTGATAATACAATCTGAGTACGAGTTGAAAAAGCATTTCCAGACATAGAGTGTCTCAGAAGGAAGTGAGTTTTTATTAAGAACAAAGAGCAGAGATAAAGTGGGCACTGTGATCACAGCAGGCCAACCTGCTTACAGACTAATGAAAGTTGACAGCTTTCGTGGCTTCAAGACAAAGAAAATTCCTGCTGGAAGCTTGATGTTAGGTGATTGGTTGGGACACCATAGGGTGTTTACTGGAGTGGGCATCTTTGCCTGGTAGGGAGTCAGGAAGCTTGTTCATGATGATCAGGGGCTTTTGGCAACAGTTGCAAAGGGACTCAGTCAGATTCACAGGTGACCTTGGTTCTAGTCTCCACTTCTGTGGCCTTGGTGTGAGGCCTCCCAGCTATGGCCTTGGAGAAGGACTCACATCAACAAGACTCACCCTTCAGAGTAAAAGTTCCATTATGTTATCTCTGTAGGAGAGATCCAGTGATCCTAGGTCTGTTTGGAAATTTCTTGGATACTGCAGAGACACAGAGTGTGAACCTGGTTATTGAACTTTGTTGACAGAATTAGCATTTTCTCTGTGTTGGTGCTAAAAGGGTGTGGGCTGGCAGCTGCCTGAGGACCCATTCAAATGATGTTTTCCTACTTGTGACATCAATAGGGTTGGTCAAACTTTTTTGATTTCTTGTATAAGCAGGTAGCTTGCAACTCCTTGATGCAGGATCATTTCCATTAGAATGTCAACTAATCAAGGTAACAACAGTATGGCATTCAGCACTCTTAGACAATTATCCAAGCCTGTTTCCTCAGGGGCAGATGCAATATAAGCTAGGAATGGGCTCACAAGGCTCAGAAAATGCAGGGAAATATACTGCCTATGACCCTGGAAATTAGGGCCTCTTGCAAACCTGGAGTTCTCACATCTTTGAATCTAGACAGTTGCTGATAGATAGAAGTCTGAAAAACACTCTGTTTTTATGCCTGTCATTCATCTGGGAAGTGGGGTCACCCTGAGGACTATGGATGTGTGATTCCAAGTGCAGATTTAGGACAGAGTGCACTCCCTGGAGACTGTGGTCATGTGATCCAAAATGCATGCTTTAGGAGGGGGTCACCATAGACACTGTGAATATGCTGCTCCAGCTATAAGGCCTAGGAAGTGGAGTTACTCTGCCAGTTGTGGACATGTTTCCACAGGGGCAGGATCTGAGAGATGGGGTCATCCCAGATGCTGTGCCTGTATGACCCCAGGTACAGGGTCTGCAGATATGTGTCACCCTAGAGACTATGGAATGTGACCCCAGGTGCAGGCTCTGGTTGGTGGGGTAAGCCTGGAGACTCTGTGACTCAAAGTGCAGGTTATGGGGAGGGTCTAACCCAAGAGACTGTGGACATATGACCCCAGATACATGGTCAGTGAGGTAAGGTCACCCTGGAGACTGTGAATATGTTACCTGAGGTGTAGGTTCTGGGAGGGGTTTACCCTGGAGACTGTGGTCATGAGAACCCAGAGGCAGGGTCTGTAAGGTTAGATCATCTCAATACTGTGGTCCTGACACCCTAGACCAGGGTCAGTGAAGTTGGGTCACCCTGAAAAATGTGGATGTGTGACCCCAAGTATATAATCTGGGGAAGAATATTACCCTGGAGACTGTGGACATGTGGACACCAGGTGCAGGGTTTAGCAGGGGGTGTCTCAATGGAGACTGGACATATGACCCCAGGTGCAGGGTCTGGGAGGGGTGTCAAGCTGGATACTGTGGACCTGTGAACCAAGGTGCAGGGTCTGGATAGAGTCACATATGAGCCTTTGGATATGTTACCCAAGGTACAGTGTCTGGGAAGGGTGTCACCCTGGAGACTATCCACGTGTGACTCCAGGTTCAGGATGTGTGAGAGGGGTCACCTTTGAGACTGGACGTGTGACCACAGGTACTTGGTAGGAGGGATGGTGGAATCACACTGGTGAGTGTGGACAAGTGACACCAGGGACAGGTCCTGAGAGGAGGGATCACCCTGGGGGCTCTGGACCTGTGACCCCAAGTGCTGAGTCATGGAGAGGGCTCACCCTGGGAAATATGGAGGTGTGTTCCCAGGTACAAGGTCAGGGATGGTGTCAGCCTGGAAACTGCAGATATTTGACCCCAGGTACAGGGTATGGGAGTGCAGTCACACTGGAGATTGTGCATGGATGACACCAGGTTCAGGATCTGGGTGGGGATGTCATCCTGGATATTTTGTAACTGTGACCTCAGGTACAGTAGTATGTACAGGGTATGAAGGGTGTCCTCTGGAGATGGCAGATATTTGACCGAAGGTACAGGGTCTAGGTGAAGGTTCACATGTGAGACTGTGGACATGTGATCTAGGTACAAGGTCTGGGGAATGACAGCACCTTGGAGACTATGGACATGTGTCACCAGGTACTGGGTCTTGGAGAATGCACACGGTAGAGACTAGATATATAACCCCAAATACAGTGTCTGGGAGAGGTCACCCAGGAGACTGAAGAACCACTTGCACCATGAGAGTCAGGAGGAGCATCAGAGGTAGGGTCACCATTCCTCAAGATCCCCAAATGTTTCCTCCACTCCAGATGAACCTGACTCCCCTACACTGCCTCGACTGTCACACCGAGGCTTGACACCTGACACACTGGCACGTGTGAAAGCCCTGGGTAGTACCTTGAGGTCAAGTCACAGATCCCTGTGTCCGTGCGATGGTGAGCCTTACACTTCGGCTGCAGCTGGGGAGGCAAGCGGTCCTGCACGTCTCAAGGCTAAAGGAGACCTGACTCCCCTGTGGCGGCTAAACGGGAACCCCAAGACCTTTGTCAGCACGAGCGAGGAAAGTTCAGGCTTCGGCCTCAGCAACAGATGAGAAAAAAGTACCTGTTGACGTCTGAGGAGGAATTCCCATGGGGGCCTGGAAACTGGCACGGATACTGGCCTCTCCTGAGGCCACAGGGCAGGTCCCTGGGATTCCCGTCGTAACTCGAGAGGACCCCACTGTAACTCAAGAAAAAACAGAAGCTTAAATGCTGCAGGCAGGCTGAGGCCTTTATCCGTGGCGGTGTCTCGGGGGAAATCACCCCTTCCCTCTAGGACCTCGAAAGGCTCCTTCACACCCGTGATGTGATCCAAGAAGTTCCCCACGCTGCCCTTCCCCACTCGAGAGGAAACCCGTGGATCCAGTCGCGATTCAAGAGGAGCCCCGTTTATGCCTCCTCAGCTCCAGATCAGGGTCCATTTCCCTTCTCCTTTGGGAAAGGTTTTCTCACACTCGCCTCGCATCCCAGGAGGAGATGCTCGCACTAAGAGAGTCGATAGGAGCAACAGGGGTCAGGCCAGCATCCCCGAAGACCCCAAAGCCCTCATCCAATCCAGATGATCCTGACTGCCCTGCACTGTCTCGACTGTCAGCGTGAGGCTCGATGCCCAACACACTGGCACGTGTGACAGCCCTGGTGTACCTCGAGAGAAAGCTTCATATCCCTGTGTCCACAGGATGGGGAGCGTGACAGTCCTGCTAGAGTTGGGGAGGCAATCGGGGGTGCATGTCTCCAAGTGAGACAAGGCCTGACTCCCCTGTGAGGGCTACAGGGAAATCCCAGGACCTAGGTCAGCACGGGGGAGGAAAGCTCACGTTCTGTCCTTATCACCAGACGAGGACTGCGGACCCGGCGACGACTGGGAAGGTATCCCCTGAGCTGCCTGGCCACTGGCACGGAGACTGGCGTCTCCTGAGGCCACAGGTTCGGGTCCCTGTGGTCCCCGTCCTAATTAGAGAGGCCCCTGCTACAACTCGAGTAAAACCAGAAGCTTCTACCTGCAGGCAGAGTGAGGCCCTTGCCTGCTGCGTCATCTTGGGGGAAATCACCCCTTCCCTCTTGGACCTTAAAAGGCTGCTTCTCCCCCTGGCAGTGACCCAAGATGTTCACCGCCCTACCCATCCCCATTCGAGAAGAACCACAAGGGTCCTGCCATGATTCAGAAGGAGCCTTATATGCCCCTGCTAAGCTTCAGATGAGGGTCCCTTTCCCGGCTCCATAAAGAAAGGGTTCCTGGTCGTCACTTCGAACCTCAAGCAGAGGTGCATGCACCAGGAGAGTCGGGAGGAGCATCAGGGGTTGGGCCACCATTCCCTAAAACCCCCCAAATCCTCCTCCATTCCAGATGAAACTGACGGCCCTGCACTGCCTCGACTGTCACCCCAAGGCTTGATGCCCAAGAGACTGGCAAGTGTGACAGACCTGGGGTACCTCAAGAGCAAGCCACAGATATGTATGTCCACTCAAAGGGGAGCGTGACACTGCTGCTGCAGCTGGGGAGGCAAGAGCCCATGAAAATCTCCAGGTGAGATGAGGACTGACTCCCCTGTGGGGTCTCCAGGGGTACACCAAGACCTATGGCAGTACAGGAGAGGGAAGCTCAGGCTCCGACCTCAGCACTAGACGAAAACTGAGGATGCAGCGATGACTGGGGAGGATTCCCCAGAGCTGCCTGGCAACTGACATGGAGACTGGACTCTCCTGAAGCCACAGGTGTCGGTCCCTGGGGTCCCCATCGTAACTCGAGAAGACTGGACACAACTCGAGAAAAACCAGAAGCTTCTTTCTTGCAGGCGGCTTGAGATCCTTGTCTGCTGCAGCATCTCGGGTGAAATCATCCCTTCCCTCTTGGACCTCGAAATGGTCCTTCAAACCCTGGGTGTAACCTAAGAAATTCCCCTCCCCACCCGATCCCACACAAGATGAACAGGGAGGATCCCGCTGCAACTCAAGAGAAGCCTCGTTTGCCCCTGCTCAGCTCCAGATGAGGGTCCCTTTCCCTGCTTTGTCAGAAATGGGTTCCCCGCGCTCCCCTCGCATCCCAGGAGGAGGCGTTCGAACCAGGAGAGTCAGGAGGAGCATCAGGCGTCGGGCCACTATTCATCAAGACCCCCAAATGCCTCATCCACTCCAGATGAACCTGACTGCCCTGCACGGCCTCGACTGTCACCCCGCAGCTCGACGCCCAACACACTGGCACGTGTGACAGCCCTGGTGTACCTCGAGGGAAAGCCTCATATCCCTGTGTCCACAGGATGGGGAGCATGACAGTCTTGCTCGAGCTGGGGAGGCAAGCATCCATGCACGTCTCCAAGCGAGACAAGGCCTGACTCCCCTGTGGGGGCTACAGGGAAACCCCAGGACTTAGCTCAGCACGGGCGAGGAAAGCTCACGTTCTGTCCTCATCACCAGATGAGGACTGTGGACCCGGCGACGACTGGGGAGGTATCCCCTGAGCCGCCTGGCCACTGGCACGGAGACTGGCGTCTCCTGAGGCCACAGGTTCGGGTCCCTGTGGTCCCCGTCCTAATTAGAGAGGCCCCTGCTACAACTCGAGTAAAACCAGAAGCTTCTACCTGCAGGCAGAGTGAGGCCCTTGCCTGCTGCGTCATCTTGGGGGAAATCACCCCTTCCCTCTTGGACCTCAAAAGGCTCCTTCTCCCCTTTGCAGTGACCCAAGATGTTCACCGCTCTACACGTCCCCACACGAGAGGAACCCCAAGGGTCCTGCCACGATTCAGGAGGAGATTTATATGCCCCTGCTCAGCTTCAGATGAGGGTCCCTTTCCCGGCTCCATCGAGAAAGGGTTCCTGGTCCTCCCCTCGCTCCTCAAGCAGAGGCGCACGCACCAGGAAAATCGGGAGGAGCATCAGGGGTCGGGCCACCATTCCCCAAGACCCCCCAAATCCTCCTCCATTCCAGATGAACCTGACGGCCCTGCACTGCCTCGACTGTCACCCCAAGGCTTGATGCCCGACAGACTGGCAAGTGTGACAGACCTGGGGTACCACGAGGGCAAGCCACAGATACGTATGTCCACTCAAAGGGGAGCCTGACACTGCTGCTGCAGCTGGGGAGGCAAGAGGTCATGCAAGTCTCCAGGAAAGACGAGGCCTGCCTCCCCTGTGGGGGCTCCAGGGGAACCCCAAGTCCTATGGCAGCACAGGGGAGGGAAGCTCAGGCTCCGACCTCAGGACTAGATGAGGACTGAGGACCCAGCGACGACTGGGGAGGATTCCCCAGAGCCGCCTAGCCACTGGCACGGAGACTGGCCTCTCCTGAAGCCACAGGTGTGGGTCCCTGGGGTCCCTGTCATAACTCGAGAGGACTGGCCACAACTCGAGAAAAACGAGAAGCTTCTTTCTTGCAGGTGGCGTGAGGCCCTTGTCCACTCCGGCATCTTGGGTGAAATCACCCCTTCCCTCTTGGACCTCAAAAGGGTCCTTCACACCCTAGGTGTGACCCAAGAAGTTCCCTGCCCCAACCGTCCCCACACGAGAAGAACCTCGAGGGTCCTGCTGCGACTCAAGAGAAGCCCCGTTTGCCCATGCTCAGCTCAAGATGAGTGTCCCTTTCCCTGCTACGTCTGTAAAGGTTTCCCGGCGCTCCTCTCGCATCCCAGGAAGAGGAGCTCGCACCAGGAAACTCGGGAGGAGTATCAGGGGTAGGGACACCATTCCGAAGACCGTCAAATGCCTCGTCCATTCCAGATGAAACTGACTGCCATGCACTGTCTAGACTGTCAGCCCGAGACTCAATGCCCGATACACTAGGACGGGTGACAGCCCTGGGGTACCTCGAGGGCAGGCCACAGATCCCTGTATCTGCTCGACTGGAAGCCTGACACTGCTGGTGAATCTGTGGAGGCAAGCGGCAGTGCACGTCTCCAAGCGAGACGAGGGCTGACTCCCCTGTGAGGCCTTTATGGGAACCCCAAGATTTAGGTCAGCATGAGCAAGGAAAGCTCAGGCACCGGCCTCAGCACAAGACGAGGACTGAAGACCCGGCGATGACTTGGGAGGAAGCCCCAGAGGCGCATGTCAACTGGCATGGAGACTGGCCTCTCCTGAGGCCACAGGGGCGGGTCCATGGGCTCCCTGTCTTAATTCGAGAAACCCCACCGCAACTCGAGGAAAACAAGAAGCTTCTCCCTTGCAAGCGGGCTGAGGCCCTTGTCCCCTGCGGCATCTCGGGGGAAATCATCCTTTACCTCTTTGATCTCAAAAGGCTCCTTCACATTCTTGCTGTGACCCAAGAAGTTCCCGCCGCATCAGTCCCCATTCGAGAGGAATCCCGATAGTCCTGCTGTGACTAAAGAGGAGCCCCGTTTGCCCTGCTCAGTTCCCGATGAGGGTCCCTTTCCCTGCTCCATCGAGAAAGGGTTCCTGGTCCTCCCCTCGCACCTCAAGCAGAGGCGCTCGCACCAGGAGAGTCAGGATGAGCATCAGAGGTCGGGCCACCATTCCCCAAGACCCCAAATTCCTCCTCCATTCCAGATGAACCTGACGGCCCTGCACTGCCTCGATTGTCACATCGAGGCTCGACGCCTGACACACTGGCACTTGTGACAGCCCAGGGTAGTACCTCAAGGTCAAGTCACAGATCCTTGTGTCTGCTCGACCGGGAGCCTTACACTGCTGCTGCAGCTGGGGTGGAAAGCGGCCGTGCACGTCTCAAGGCTAAAGGAGACCTGACTCCCCTGTGACCGCTAAACCGGAACCCTAAGACCTTTGTCAGCACGGGCGAGGAAAGCTCAGGCTCCGGCCTCAGCAACAGACGAGAACAAAGTACCCGTCGACGTCTGAGGAGGTATTACCATGGGCGCCTGGCAACTGACACGGATACTGGCCTCTCCTGAGGCCACAGGGCAGGTCCCTGGGGTTCCCGTCATACCTCGAGAGGACCCCACCAGAACTCGAGAAAAACCAGAAGCTTACACCCTGCAGGCGGGCTGAGGCCCTTATCCACGGCGGTGTCTCGGGGGAAACCACCCCTTCCCTCTAGGACCTCCAAAGGCTCCTTCACACCCTTGATGTGATCCAAGAAGTTCCCTGCCCTGCCCTTTCCACTCGAGAGGAACCCCGTGGGTCCCGTCACAATTCAAGAGGAGCCCCGTTTGTGCCTGCTCAGCTCCAGATGAGGGTCCTCTTCCCTTCTCCTTTGGGAAAGGATTTGCGACACTCCCCTCGCATCCCAAGAGGAGACGCTCGCACCAAGAGAGTCGGTAGGAGCATAAGGGTCGGGCCAGCATCCCCCAAGTCCCCAAATGCCTCGTCCACTCCAGATGACCCCGACTGCCCTGCACTGCCTCGACTGTCAGCCCGAGACTCAACGCCCGGACCACTGGCACGTGTGACAGCCCTGGGGGACCTGAGTGCAAGCTACAGATCCCTGTGTCTGCACGACGGGGAGCCTGACACTGCTGCTACAGCTGGGGAGGCAAGCGGCCGTATTCGTCTCCAGGCTAAATGAGGCCTGACTCCACTGTGGGGGGTCCAGGGGAACCCCAAGACCTAAGTCAGCATGGACGAGGAATGCTGAGGCTCCGGCCTCAGCACCAGATGACGATTGAGGACCCGGCGACCACTGAGAAGGAATTCCCAGATGCTCCTGGCAACTGGCAAGAAACTGGCCTCTCCTGAGGCCACAGAGGCGGTTCCCTGGGGTTCCCGTCGAAACTCGAGAGGACCCCACCATAACTCGAGAAAAACCAGAAGCTGCTCTGCTGCAGGTGGGCTGAGTCTCTTGTCCACTGTCTTGTCTTCAGAGAACTCACCCCTTCCCTCTTGGGCCTCGAAAGCCTCCTTCACACCCTTGCTGTTACCCAAGAAGTTCCCCGCCCCACACTTCCCCACTCGAGAGGAACCCCGAGGGTCCTGTCACGACTCAAGAGGAGCCCCGTTTGCCCCTGCTCAGCTCCAGATGAGGGTCCCTTTCCCTGCTTTGTCGGAAATGGGTTCCCCGCGCTCCCCTCGCATCCCAAGAGGAGGCGTTCGAACCAGGAGAGTCAGGAGCATCAGGCGTCGGGCCACCATTCATCAAGACCCCCAAATGCCTCATCCACTCCAGATGACCCTGACTGCCCTGCACGGCCTCGACTGTCACCCCGCAGCTCGACGCCCGACACACTGGCACATGTGACAGCCCTGGTGTACCTCGAGGGAAAGCCTCATATCCCTGTGTCCACAGGATAGGGAGCGTGACAGTCTTGCTCGAGCTGGGGAGGCAAGCGTCCATGCACGTCTCCAAGCGAGACGAGGCCTGACTCCCCTGTGGGGGCTACAGGGAAACCCCAGGACCTAGGTAGGCACGGGCGAGGAAAGCTCACGTTCTGTCCTCATCACCAGACGAGGACTGTGGACCCGGCGACGACCGGGGAGGTATCCCCTGAGCCGCCTGGCCACTGGCACGGAGACTGGCATCTCCTGAGGCCACAGGTTCGGGTCCCTGTGGTCCCCGTCGTAACTAGACAGGACCCTGCCACAACTCGAGAAACACCAGAAGCTTCTACCCTGCAGGCGGAGTGAGGCCCTTGTCCGCTGCATCATCTCGGGGGAAATCACCCCTTCTCTCTTGGACCTCAAAAGACTCCTTCTCCCCTTTGCAGTGACCCAAGGTGTTCACCGCCCTACCCGTCCCCACTCGAGAGGAACCCCAAGGGTCCCACCACAATTCAGGAGGAGCCTTATATGCCCCTGCTCAGCTTCAGATGAGGGTCCCTTTCCCGGCTCCATTGAGAAAGGGTTCCTGGTCCTCCCCTCGCCCCTCAAGCAGAGGCACAAGCACCAGGAAAATCGGGAGGAGCATCAGGGGTCGGGCCACCATTCCCCAAGACCACCCAAATCCTCCTCCATTCCAGATGAACCTGACGGCCCTGCACTGCCTCGACTGTCACCCCAAGGCTTGATGCCCGACAGACTGGCAAGTGTGACAGACCTGGGGTACCACGAGGGCAAGCCACAGATACGTATGTCCACTCAAAGGGGAGCCTGACACTGCTGCTGCAGCTGGGGAGGCAAGAGGTCATGCAAGTCTCCAGGAAAGACGAGGCCTGCCTCCTCTGTGGGGGCTCCAGGGGAACCCCAAGTCCTATGGCAGCACAGGGGAGGGAAGCTCAGGCTCCGACCTCAGCACTAGACGTGGACTGAGGACACAGCGACGACTCGGGAGGATTCTCCAGAGCCGCCTGGCAACTGACACGGAGACTGGCCTCTCCTGAAGCCACAGGGCAGGTCCCTGGGGTTCCCATCATACCTCGGGAGGACCCCACCATAACTTGAGAAAAACCAGAAGCTTACACCCTGCAGGCGGGCTGAGGCCCTTATCCACGGGTGTCTCGGGGGAAATCACCCGTTCCCTCTAGGACCTCGAAAGGCTCCTTCACACCCTTGATGTGATCCAAGAAGTTCCCTGCCCTGCCCTTTCCACTCGAGAGGAACCCCGTGGGTCCCGTCGCAATTCAAGAGGAGCCTCGTTTGTGCCTGCTCAGCTCCAGATGAAGTTCCTTTTCCCTTCTCCTTTGGGAAAGGATTTGCGACACTTCCCTCGCATCCCAAGAGGAGACGCTCACACCAGGAGAGTCAGTAGGAGCGTAAGGGTCGGGCCAGCATTCCCCAAGTCCCCAAATGCCTCGTCCACTCCAGATGATCCTGACTGCCCTGCACAGCCTCGACTGTCAGCCTGAGACTCGACGCCCGGACCACTGGCACGTGTGACAGCCCTGGGGTACCTGAGCGCAAGCTACAGATCCCTGTGTCTGCACGACAGGGAGCCTGACACTGCTGCTGCAGCTGGGGAGGAAGCGGCCATATACGTCTCCAGGCTAAATGAGGCCTGACTCCACTGTGGGGGTTCCATGGGAACTCCAAGACCTAAGTCAGCATGGACGAGGAATGCTCAGACTCCGGCCTCAGCACATGACGAGGACTGAAGACCTGGCGATGACTCGGGAGGAATCCCCAGAGACGCATGGCAACTGGCACAGAGACTGGCCTCTCCTGAGGCCACAGGGGCGAGTGCATGGGCTCCCCATTGTAACTCGAGAAACCCCGCAGCAACTCGAGAAAAACAAGAAGCTTCTCCCTTGCAAGTGGGGTAAGGCCCTTATCCGCTGCGGCGTCTCGAGGGAAATCACCCCTTCCCTCTTGGACCTCAAAGAGCTCCTTCACACCCTTGTTGTGACCGAAGAAGTTCCCCACCCCACGTGTGTCAACTCGACAGGAACCCCAAGGGACCTGCTGCGACTCAAGAGGAGCCCCGTTTGCCTCTGCTAAGCTCCAGATGATGGTCCCTCTTCCTGCTCCTTAGGGAAAGTTTTCTTGGTGCTTCCCTCGCATCCCAAGAGGAGGTGCTCCCACCAGGAAAGTCGAGAGGTGCATCAGGGGTAGGGCCACCATTCCCCAAGACCCCCAAATGCCTTGTCCACTGCAGATAAACCTGACTGCCCTGCACTGCCTTGCCTGTTCCCCAAGGATCGACGTCCGACACACTGGCACGTATGACAGCCCTGGGTAGTACCTTGAGGGCAAGCCATAGATCCCTGTGTCTGCTCGAGATGGAGCCTGAAACTGTTGCTGCAGCTGGTCTGTCAAGTAGCCGTGCATGTGTCCAGGCGAGATGAGGCCTGTCTCCTTTGTGGGGAACTCAGGGGTATCCCAAGACCCAGGTCGGGACGGTCGAGGAATGCTCAGGCTCCGGCCTCAGCACAAGTCGAGGGCCCAGCACCCTGAGACGATTGTGGAGGAATCCCCCGAGGCGCCTGGCAACTGGCTCGGAGACTGGCCTCTCCTGAGGCCACAGGGGCGAATCCCTAGTGTCCCCGTCGTAACTCGAGAGGACTCAGCCACAACTTTAGAAAAACCTAAAAATTCTCCCCTGCAAGTGAGTGAGGCCCTTGTCCTCTGTGGCTTCTCAAGGGAAATCACCCCTTCTCTCTTGTACATCAAAAGGGTCGTTCTCCTTTTGCTGTGACTCAAGAAGTTCTTCGCTCCACACGTCCCCACTCGAGAGGAACACCGTGGATTCCGCCAAGATAAAAAGAAGCCCCGTTCTTTCCTGCTGAGCTCCAGATGAGGGTCTCTTTCCTGTTCTGTCGGAAAAGGGATCCCAGCTCTGCCCTCACATCCCAACAGGAGACACTCGCACCAGGACAGTTGGGAGGAGCATCAGGGGTCTTACCACCATTCCCCAAGACCCCCAAATACCTCCTTCACTCCAGATGAACCTGACTGCCCTGCATTTCATCAACTGTCACCCTGAGGCTCGAAGCCCGACATAATGTCACGGGTGACATCCCTGGGTATTACCTCGAGGTCAAGTCACAGATCCCTGTGTCCACACGATGGGGAGCCTTACACTGCTGCTGCAGCTGAGGAGGCATGGAGCAGTGCACGTCTCCAGGAGAGACGAGGCCTGACTCCTCTGTGGGGGCTCCATGGGAACCCCAAGATTTATGTCAGCATGGGCAAGGATAGTCAGATAAACCTGACTGCCCTGCACTGCCTTGCCTGTTCCCCAAGGATCGACGTCCGACACACTGGCACGTATGACAGCCCTGGGTAGTACCTTGAGGGCAAGCCATAGATCCCTGTGTCTGCTCGAGATGGAGCCTGAAACTGTTGCTGCAGCTGGTCTGTCAAGTAGCCGTGCATGTGTCCAGGCGAGATGAGGCCTGTCTCCTTTGTGGGGAACTCAGGGGTATCCCAAGACCCAGGTCGGGACGGTCGAGGAATGCTCAGGCTCCGGCCTCAGCACAAGTCGAGGGCCCAGCACCCTGAGACGATTGTGGAGGAATCCCCCGAGGCGCCTGGCAACTGGCTCGGAGACTGGCCTCTCCTGAGGCCACAGGGGCGAATCCCTAGTGTCCCCGTCGTAACTCGAGAGGACTCAGCCACAACTTTAGAAAAACCTAAAAATTCTCCCCTGCAAGTGAGTGAGGCCCTTGTCCTCTGTGGCTTCTCAAGGGAAATCACCCCTTCTCTCTTGTACATCAAAAGGGTCGTTCTCCTTTTGCTGTGACTCAAGAAGTTCTTCGCTCCACACGTCCCCACTCGAGAGGAACACCGTGGATTCCGCCAAGATAAAAAGAAGCCCCGTTCTTTCCTGCTGAGCTCCAGATGAGGGTCTCTTTCCTGTTCTGTCGGAAAAGGGATCCCAGCTCTGCCCTCACATCCCAACAGGAGACACTCGCACCAGGACAGTTGGGAGGAGCATCAGGGGTCTTACCACCATTCCCCAAGACCCCCAAATACCTCCTTCACTCCAGATGAACCTGACTGCCCTGCATTTCATCAACTGTCACCCTGAGGCTCGAAGCCCGACATAATGTCACGGGTGACATCCCTGGGTATTACCTCGAGGTCAAGTCACAGATCCCTGTGTCCACACGATGGGGAGCCTTACACTGCTGCTGCAGCTGAGGAGGCATGGAGCAGTGCACGTCTCCAGGAGAGACGAGGCCTGACTCCTCTGTGGGGGCTCCATGGGAACCCCAAGATTTATGTCAGCATGGGCAAGGATAGCTCAGGTACCGGCTTCAGCACCAGACGAGGACTGAGGACCCGGCGATGACTGGGGAGGAATCCCCAAAGGCGCATGGCAACTGGCACGGAGACTGGCCTCTGCTGAGGCCACAGGGGCGGGTCCATGGCCTCCCTGTCTTAACTCGAGAAACCTCGCCACAATTCGAGAAGAACCAGAAGCTTCTCCCTTGCAAGCGGATTTAGGCCCTTATCCACTGCAGTGTGGCAGGGAAAATCACCCCTTCCATCTTGGACCTCGAAGGGCAAAGGATGGCGGGGGACTGCCTGCCGCCCCCGGGGGTGCCCAAGGTCTCCCCGCTAGGCAAAGGATGGCGGGGCCTGCCTGCCGCCCCCAGGGGGGCCCGAGGTCTCCCTGAGAGGCAAGGAAACTCCTGCAGCCAATAAAGATTAACCAATTAGTAAATACCAGGAACACCCCTGCAGCCTATCCGCCCTTGCCAACTCTCTGTCTTTGTTCTAAACCGATAAATACTGCTGTAATTTTGGGCTCAGTGCCCTTGCTCCACTACACTATGTTGGATGTGTTGGTGCCCTATCGTGAACTACAAATAAAACCCCTTCATGCTTTTGCATTTCCGTGGACATCTTATTCTCTCAGTTTTGTGGACTCGGACTCTGGGCATAGCAATAGTAGTCTCTTATGATCCTTTGTATTTCTGTGTTGTCGGTTGTGATCTCTGCATTTTCTTTTTTAATTTTACTGATTTTATTTTTCTCCCTTTGTTTCTTCGTGAGTCTGGCTAATGGTTCGTCAATGTTATTTTTCCTTTCAGAGAATCAGCTGTTGGTTTTGTAGATTTTTGCTATGGTCTCTTTTGTTTCTTTTGCGTTTATTTTCCCCTAATTTTTAAGATTTCTTTCCTCTACTAACCGTGGGGTTCTCCATTTCTTCCTTTTCTAGTTGCTTTAGGTTTAGAGTTAGATTATCTATTTGACTTTTTTCTTGTTTCTTGAGGTATGCCTGTATTGCTATGAACTTTCCCCTTAGCACTGCTCTTATGGTGTCCCCCAGGTTTTGGGTTGTTTTGTTTTCATTTTCATTCGTTTCTATGCATATTTTGATTTCTGTTTTGATTTCTTCTGTGATTTGTTGGTTATTCAGCAGCGTTTTTTTCAGCCTCCTTATGTTGGAATTTTTAATAGCTTTTCTGCTGTAATTGAGATCTAATCTTACTGCATTATGGTCAGAAAAGATGCTTGGAATGATTTGAGTTTTTTGAATTGACCAAGGCTAGATTTATGTAACAGGATGTAATCTATCCTGAAGAAGGTTCAGTGAGCACTTGAGAAAATAGGTGAAATTCACTGTTTTGGGGTGAAATGTCCTATAGATATCAATTAGGTTTAACTGGTCTGTTGTATCATTTAAAGTTTGTGTTTCTTTGTTAATTTTATGTTTAGTTGTTGTATCCATAGGTTTGAGTGTGGTATTAAAGTCCGTCACTATTATTGTGATATTGTTAATTTTCCCTTTCATATTTGGTAGCATTTGTCTTTCATATTGTGATGCTCCTATGTTGAATGCATATGTATTTATAATTGTTATATATTCTTCTTGGATTGATCCTTTGATCATTATGTAGTGTCCTTCTTTGTCTCTTTTCACAGCCTTTGTTTTAAAGACTATTTTACCTGATATGAGTATTGCTACTCCTGCTTTATTTTGGTCTCTATTTGTGGGGAATATCTTTTTCCAGTCCTTCACTTTCAGTCTGTATGTGTGTGTCCCTTGTTTTGAGGTGAGTCTCTTGTAGGCAGCATATATAGGGGTCTTGTTTTGTGTCCATTCAATCAGTTTTTGTCTTTTGGTTGGGGCATTCAACTCATTTACGCTTAAGGTAATTATGATAAGTATGATCCAGTTGCCATTTACTTTA
>SJYG01000803.1:726151-837673 GCA_006410535.1 Litocranius walleri | reverse complement strand
GGGCTGTGTTCCTGTGTTGCTGGAGAATTTGTGTGATATGTCTTGCTCTGGAACTTGTTGGCCCTTGCATGGTGCTTGGTTTCAGTGTAGGTGTGGAGACATTTGATGAGCTCCTATCAAGTAATATTCCCTGGATTCAGGAGTTCTCAGGATTTGGACTTAAGCCTCCTGCTTCTGGTTTACAGTCTTATTTTTACAGCAGTCTCAAGACTTCTTCTTCTATATAGCACCATTTATATAACATCTAGGTTAAAGATGAAATGTTTCTCCACAGTGAGGGAAACCCAGAGAGTTTCACCGAGTTACATGAAGAAGAGAAGAGGGAGGAGGGTGTTAGAGGTGACCCGATGAGATGAAGTGGAATCAAAAGAAGAGAGAGCAAGCTAGCCAGTAATCACTTCCTTGTTTGCGCTCCACAGTCTGGAATGCTCAGAGATGTTCATGTAGTTATACAGAGAAGAGAAGAGGGAGGAAGGAAACGGGTGGCCAGGAGGATAAGAGGGGGGAAATGAAATGTAGAGAGACAGATTTAGCCAGCAATCAGTTCCTTAAGTGTTCTCCACCGTCTGGAACACACAGAGATTCACAGAGTTGGGTATAGAAGAGAAGGGGAAGGGAGGAGAGAGAGGCGACCTTGCAGAGAAAATCTCGCTCTCAAGTAAAAATGGGTACTGAAGATTGGGGAAGAAGAAGAAGAAGTCACGATAAGTGACATATGTCGCGATATAAAACACTTTTCACGATAAGTGACTTATCTCATGTCATAATATAAAACACTTGTCACGATAAAACTTACATCACGATATGAAACACTTGTCATGATAAGTGAGTTATGCCATGATATAAAACACTTGTCACGATAAAACTTATGTCAAGATATGAAACACTTGTCATGATAAGTGACTTATGTCATGATATAAAACATGACATAAGTCACATATCATGACATAAGTCACTTAACATGACATATCATGGCAAGTGTTTTATATCATGACAAGTGTTTGTTTTTTATTCTTACTATTAAAATTATGGGTTTATGCATATGGTCACAAGAAGCATTATTATTATTAAAATTATTGTTTTATTAAAAAAATTTTTAATTTACTTTAAAAATAGGATCGTTTTTTGGAAAAGTAATTGTAGGTTATAAAAATGAAAATTAAAGGAGTAATAGAGGAATTAAAATTTTTTTAAAGTTAAAAAAGAGAAGAAAAAGAAAAGAAAAAAAAATAGAATGATCATAAAAATAGTAAAGATATATCTAGAACTTTCTCTGCTGTTGTTGTGGGCACTGTGGGGTCAGTTCACTTTTGGATAGTTCCTTGGCCTGGCTTATAATTCTCGATCTATAGGCCCCTTCCCATGTAGTCTATACTAACAATAGGGTTTTAATCTATTGCACCTGTCACTTCAAAGGCTATTCCCTCTGTTTTAGCTTCTTCCATTTGCTGGTCTCTTCAGTGTCTGATTTTCGCCCTGACACAAGGGTTGTGGTGGTGGACACTTTTTTTAGGCTCACTTGTTCAGTCGCACTGTGGGAGGGAGGGACACTGCAAAAAATAACCATGGCATCTGCTCGCAGTGTCTCAGCCACACTGGGCCTGCCCCTGCTGACAGTGCACACAGCTCAGGCTCTAGGTTGCCCCGCCAGGAACTGTCTGAGGCCGGCCTTGGGCTGCATGCACCTCCCAGGTCTAAGCTGTTCATGTTCAAGCACTCAGGCAGTCCTCAGATATGCAGACTCCACTGGCCCTCCGTTTTGTGCCCTTCCCAGGTCCAAGTAGCTCAGGTGTTTGGCAAGCACTGTTGCTGTGACTTATCACCTCTCCTATCCCTTCTGCTCAGTTTTCTGGGTGTACAACTGGTGCACCTTTATGGGTGTACATCAAGCAGATGATGACTGTCCAGAACCCCAAGAAATCTTAATTAGCAAAGAAGTCTGCTAGCAGATTGGCAGATAATGTCTCTCTGGGGCTTCTATTGTCCCCTTCCAGCCCTTCTGGCTCTGGCTGCTTGTCACTGGAGGGTGATGGTCTGCAGCCGACTAATTCTGTTCCATCCTTTGTTCTGTGAGCTGTCCTGGCAGTGTCTTATGTTAGAGCTTTTTGCGTGGTAGCTATCCCACAGTCTAGTTTTCTAGCCCAAGTTAGTTCGCTCTGGTTACCCTTGAGGCATTCAGCCCCAATGCTTAAGAAGCAACGCTGCCTGCGCCTCCCTGCCCAGCCCCCACTTGCTAGTGGCAGATGCAGGTGCCTGTGCTACTTCTCCACTGGGGAAGTTACCGTTGGGCTCGTAATCTGTGGTTTTAATTATTTATTTTTCCTCCCTGTTATGTTGCCCTCTGTGCTTCCAAGGCTCACCACAGACTCAGCAGCCAGAGTGTTTCTTGGTGTTTGGAAACCTATCTCTTTTTAAGACTCCCTTCCCAGGACGGAGCTCCCTCCCTACCTCTTTTGTTTCTCTTTTTGTCTTTTATATTTTTTCCTACCTGTTTTCGAAGAAAATGAGCTACTCTTCTGTGTGCCTGATGTCCTCTGCTGGCATTCTGAAGTTGTTTTGTGGAATTTACTCAGCATTAAAATGTTCTTTTGATGAATTTGTGGGGGAGAAAGTGGTCTCACGTCCTATTCTTCTGCCATTTTAGGACCACCCATATCAGAACCTCTCCTGTTGCCTCAGAGTGGTCTAGTCTCCTTTTAAATTGCGATGCAGTGCATGTAATTGCTCTCAAGTCACTGAGAAGGAAAGGGCCTTATCTTGCATTGAGTTGGAATCTAGTGTTACTTCTCAAGTTGCAGCCTGAAGCTTCGGCTTCCTCTCAAGTTGCAACGGGGACCTCAGAGTACCTCTCATCTTACCTGAGTTTAATCAAGGCTCCTTTCGAGGTGTGAGGGTTGGGCAGGATTGTGCTCAAGTCACTGAGAAGGAAATGGGCCTTGTCACATTGAGTGGGAAATCCTGTGGTGTTTCTTGAGTTGCAGTGGGAATATTTGGGTTGCTTTCGAGTTTTGAGGGGGACCTCAGTGAGCCTCTTATTATTCCCTCATGAATGTCAAGCCTCCTTTCAAGTTGTGAGGGCCACTTAAGAATTCCTCACCAGTCACCTAGGGGTTATAGGAGCTGATTTCAGGATGAGGCGGGATTCAGGGTTTCTTTCCAGTTGTGACAGGGATCTTGGGGTTCCTATTGAGTTTCAACAGGGGAGTCAGCCCTCACCACGTGTTGAAGTATGGAACTTGATTTCCTACCGAGCAAAATGTGTGTCAGGCCTCCTGTCGAATTGAGGTGGGAATGTGGGTCTTTTTATAGAGGTATATCAGGGGAGTCAGACTTCCATTCGGGTGGTGAAAGCATACTTGGGGTTCCATTCTAGTCAATGTAGGGGACTCATGCCTTATCTCGAATTCAGGACGTACTCACTGTTCTTTCAACTTGCAGAACGAATTCTCGGGCTTCCACTAAGGTTTCAATAGGTGAGACAAGCCTTCTCTTTAGATATAAGGGAACATTGGGATTCTTCTCAAGATGAAGCCAAGGAATCGGCCCTCAGTTGAAATGAGGCAGTGAACATGGGGCTCTTCTTGACCTGTTGTGGGAAAGTGAGATGGCAACAAATATTGTGGATAGCCTCTTGAGTGGCTAAAAGGAATCGAGCCTCCTTTCCAGTTTCGAGAGGGAACATAGAGTTGCTCTCGAGGCACTGCAGGGAAAAGGTCTTAATCTTGCTTACAGGTGGGAATCTCATGGTTTCTCGAGTTGCCACCAGAAGTTTGGGGTGCCTTTCCAGCTGAAACAGATACCTCCGGGGAACCTCTTGTGATGCCTCAGGGAAGTCAAGTCTCTTTTCAAGTTGCAAGGAGGAGCAGAAGGTTGCTCTCGACTCGCTGCAGGGGAATCAGGCCTCATCTCGCATTCAGGGGAGAATCTTGTGATGTTTCTCAAGTTGTTGTGGGAAGCCACAACTGGACTCCTCTCGTTTGGACGTGGTCTTCCGGGAGCCTGACATGCTGCCTCAGGCAAGTCAGGCCTCCTTTCAGGTTCTGAAGGCCACTTCGGGATGCCTTTGAGTCGCTGAAGGGATATATGCTCTCATTTCAGGGTGGGGCGAGTCAGGCTTGCTCTCCAGTTGTGATAGGGATCTCGGGCTTCCTATTGAATTTCAAAAGGGAAGTCAGGCCTCGGCTCGTGTTGAGACATGGAACTCCACTTTCCAGTCAAATTGGAAAAAGGGGTGTCAGGCCTCCTCTTGAATTGACATGGGGAATTTTGGCTTTTTGTAGAGGTGCAACAGGGGAGTCAGACCTCCCTTCGTGTTCTTAGGGGATACTCAGGGTTCCGTTTGAGTCTTTTCAGGGGAATGGGGTTTTATCTTGGATTGAGGGGAAATTTGGTGTCCTTTTGACTTGCAGTAGGAACACCAATAGAGTTCCAATAGGGAGGACAAGCCTCCACTTGAGGTGTTAGTGGAATGTTGGGATTCCTCTGAGTTGAAGCAGGAGAATCGATGTTAATCTCGAGATGAGGTTGGGAAAACGGGGCTCTTTTCAAGTTGTGGCGTGAAACTCATGGTTCCTCTCAAGTGGTGATGGGAAACTCGGGGAATCTCTTGAATTGTGTAAAGGGATTCAAGCCTCTTTTCGCATTTCAAAAGGGAATAGTGGATTGCTCTTGAGGTGCTACACTGGAAAAGGGCCTTATCTCGCATTTGCAGTGGTGGTAGTGTTAGGGGATCTTGTTTTTCTCAACTTCCAGTGGGGATATTGGAGTTACTCTAGATTTCTGAAGGTGAAACTAGGGAACCTTGCATGTTTCCTCAAGGAAGTCAAGTTTCCTTTCGAGTTGCAAGGCGGTGCGTGGCATTGCTCTCGAGTCACTGCAGGGGCAATTGGCCTCATTTTTCACTGAGGGATCTATCTCATGGTGTTTCTCAAGTTGCAGCTTAAAGCTTTGGTTTCCTCTCGAGTTGTGACAGAGAACTCAGGGAATCTTTCATGTTGCCTCAGGGTAGTCTAGTCTCCTTTTGAGTTGCAATGTGGTGTGCGGAATTGCTCTTGAATGACTGCAGGAGAAAAGATCTCATCTCACGTTGGGTTAGAATCTCATGGTGTTTCTCAAGTTGTGACCTGAATGTTCACGCTCCTCTCGAGTTCTGACAGGGACCTCAGGGTAGCTCTCATGTTGCCTGAGATTAGTCATGGCTCCTTTAGAGGTACGAGGGTTAGACAGGATTGCTCTCAAGTCACTGAGAAGGGGAAATGGGCCTTATCCTCATTGAGGGGAAATCTCTAGTGCGCCACAGCGGACAAGGGACTCACCCCGCCTGCAGAAAAGAAGTTTCTGGTTTTTCTCGAGTTGCGGTGGGGACCCGAGGGGCCCACCCCTGTGGCCTCAGGAGAGGCCAGTCTCCGTGCGAATTGCGAGGTGCCTCTGGGGATTCCTCCTCTGTCATCGCCGGGTCTTCAGTCCTCATCTGGTGCTGAGGCCAGAGCCTTAGCTTTCCTCGCCCATGCTGACATAGGTCTTGGGGTTCCCCTGGAGCCCCCACAGGGGAGTCAGGCCTCGTCTCGCCTGGAGACGTGCACTGCCACTTTCCTCTCCAGCTGCAGCTGCAGTGGGGAGGACAACGATCAAACACAGGAATCTGTGGTTTGCCCTCGAGGTCCCCCAGGGCTGTCACACGTGCCAGTGTGTCAAGAGTCAATCCTCGGGGTGACAGTCGAGGCAGTGCAGGGCAGTCAGGTTCATCTGGAGTGGACGAGGCATTTGGGAGTCTTGAGGAATGGTGACCCGACCACTGAGGCTCCTCCCAACTCTCCTAGAGGGAGCGCCTCCTCTTGAGATGTGAGGGGAGTGCCGGAAAACCTTTCCCGATGGAGCAAGGAAACGGCCCTTCATCTGGAGCTAAGCAGGGGAAAATGGGGCTCCTCTTGAGTCGCGTGGGACCCTCGGGGTTCCTCTCAAGTGGGGACCGGTAGGGTGGGGAAATTCTCGCATCACAGTAAGGGTGTGAAGGAGCCTTTCAAGTTGCAAGAGAAAAGGAGTGATTTCCCCAGTGATGCTGCAGCAGACAAGGGCCTTACCCCACCTGCATGGCAAAAGCTTCTGGTTTTTCTCGAGTTGCGGCGGGGTCCTCTCGAGGTACGATGGGACCCCAGGGACCCGCCCCTGTGGAATCAGGAGAGGCCAGTCTCCATGCGAGTTGCGCGTCACCTCTGGGATTCCTACCCAGTCATCACCAGGTCCTCAGTCTTCGTCTGGTGCTCAGGCCGGAGCCTGAGCTTTCCTCGCCCATGTTGACATAAGACTTAGTGTTTTCCTGGAGCGCCCACAGGGGAGTCATGCCTCGTCTCGCCTGGAGACGTGCACAGCCACTATCCTCCCGAGCTGCAGTAGCAGTGTCCAGCTCCCCGTCAATTGGACACAGTTATCTGTGGCTTGCACTCGAGGTCCCCCAGGGCTGTCACACGTGCCAGTGTGTCAGGAGTCGAGCCTCGGGGTGACTGTCGAGGCAGAGCAGGACAGTCAGGTTCATCTGGAGTGGACGAGGCATTTGGGGGTCTTGGGGAATGGTGGTCCGAACCCTGAGGCTCCTCCCGACCCTCCTGGTGTGATCGCCTCCTCTTGAGATACGAGAGGAGCATTGGGAATCCTTTCCCGATGATGCAGGGACAGGACCCCTCATCTGGAGCTGTGCAGGTGAAAACGGGGCTCCTTTTGAGTAGTGACAGGACCCTCAGGGTCCCTCTCGAGTCGGGACCGGTGTGGCAAAAAAGTTCTTTGGTCACACCAATGGTGTGAAGGAGCCTTTCGAGGTCCAAGAGGTAACGGGTGATTTACCCCGAGACGCAAGAGGGGACAAGGGGCTCAGCCCGCCTGCAGAGGAGAAGCTTCTAGATTTTCTCGAGTTGAGGCAGGGTCATGAGTTACGACGGGGACCCCAGGGAACCACCCCTGTGGCCTCAGGGGAGGACAGTCTCCATGCAAGTTGTGAGGTGCCTCTCGGGATTCCTCCCCTGTCGTCGCTGGGTCCTCAGTCCTCGTCTGGTGCTGAGGCTGGAGCCTGAGCTTGCCTCGCTCATTCTGACAAAGGTCTTGGGTTTTCCTGGAGCTCACACAGGGGAGTGAGTCTTCCTCTCGACTGGAGACGTGCATGGCCACTTGGCTCCCCAGCTGCAGCAGCAGTGTCAGGCTTCCCGTTGAGTGGACACAAGAATCTGTGTCTTGCCCTAGATGTACTACCCAGGGCTGTTACAAGTACCAGTGTGTCGGGAGTCGATCTCAGGGTGACAATCAAGTCAGTGCAGGGCAGTCAGGCTCATCTTGAGTGGACGAGGCATTTGAGGGTCTTGGGGAAATGTGGCCCGACCCCTGAGGTTTCTCCCGACTCTCCTGGTGGAAGCGCATCCTCTTGGGATGCGAGGGGAGCGCCAGGAACCCTTTCCCGACGGAGCAATGAAAGGGCTCCTCATCTGGAGCTCAGCAGGGGAAATCGAAACTCCTCTTGAGTTGCTGCAGGCCCTCGGGGTTCCTCTCTAGTGGGGACGGGTGGGTCGGGGAACTTCTTGGGGCACAGCAAGGGTGTGAAGGAGCCGATCAAGGTCCAAGAGGTAAGGGTTGATTTCCCCCGAGACCCCACAGCGGACAAGGGCATAAATCTGCCTGCAGAAGAGAAGCTTCTGGTTTTTCTCGAGTTATGATGGGTCCTCTCGAGTTACGACGGGGACCCCAGGTACCCGAGCCTGTGACTTCAAGAGAGGCCAGTCTCCATGTGAGTTGCAAGGCGCCTCTGCGGATACTGTCCAAGTTGTCGCCGGGAACTCAGTCCTCATCTGCTGCTGAGGCCGGAGCCTGAGCTTACCTCATTCATGAAGACATAGGTCTTGGTGTTTCCCTGGAGCCCCCACAGGGGAGTCAGGCCTCATCTCGCCTAAAGACATGCACGGCCACTTGCCTCCCCAGCTGCAGCAGCAGTGTCTGGCTTCCCGTCGAGTGGACACAGGGATCTGTGTCTTTCCCTCGAGATACCCCAGGACTGTCACACGTGCCAGTTTGTCAGGAGTCCTGCCTCGGGGTGACAGTCGAGGCAGTGTAGGGCAGTTAGGTTTATTTGGAGTGGATGAGGCATTTAGAGATCTTGGGGAATAGTGGCCTGACCCCTAAGGTTCATATAGACTCTCCTGTTGTGAGTGCCTCCTACTGGGATGTGAGAGGAGCGCTGGGAAACCTTTGCTGTCAGAGCAGGGAAAGGCCCTACATCTGGAGCTGAGCAGGGGAAAACGAGGCTCCTCTTGAGTCACGGGGGGATCCGCAGGGTTCTTCTCGAGTGGGGACGAGTGGGTCTGGGAACTTCTTGGGTCACAGCAAGGATGTGAAGGAGCCTTTTGATGTCCAATAGGGAAGGGGTGATATCCTCAAGATGCCGCAGCAGACAAGGGCCTCACCCCGCCTGCAGGGGAGAAGCTTCTGATTCTTCTCGAGTTCAGGTGGGGTCCTTGCAAGTTACGACGTGGACCTTAGAGACTCGTATCTGTGGCCTCAGGAGAGACCAGTCTCCATGCGAGTTGTGAGGCGTCTCTGGTGATTCCTCCTCAGTCGTCACCGGTCCTCGTCTGGTGCTGAGGCTGGAGCCTGAGCTTTCCTTGCCCACGCTGATTTAGGACTTGTTGTTCACATACAGCCCCCACAGGGGAGTCAGCCATCGTCTTGTCTGAAGTGTATGGCCGCTTGTCTTCCCAGCTGCAGCAGTAGTGTTCAGCTCCCCATCAAGCAGACACAGGGATCTGTGGGTTTCCCTCGAGATACCCCAGGGCTGTCACACGTGCGTTTGTCAGGAGTCCTGCCTCGGGGTGACAGTCGAGGCAGTATAGGGCAGTTAGGTTCACCTGGAGTGGATCAGGCATTTGGGGTTCTTGGGGAATGGTGGCCTGACCCCTGATGCTCCTCCCAACTCTCCTGGTGTGAGCGCCTTCTCCTGGGATGCGAGGGGAGAGCCGGGAATGCTTTCCTGACGGAGCAGGAAATGGGACCCTCATCTGCAGCTGAGCAGAAGCAAACGGTGCTCCTCTTGATTTGCGGCAGACCCTCAGGGTTCCTCTCGAGTAGGGACAGGTGGGGTGAGGAACTTCTTGGGTCACAGCAAGGTTGTGAAGGAGCCTTTCGAGGTCCAAGAGGGAAGGGGTGATTTCTCCTGAGATGCCGAAGCGGACAGGGGCCTCACACCCCCTGCAGGGGAGAAGCTTCTGGTTTTTCTCGAGTGGTGGCTGTAAGAAAACGCCGCGGGAAGGAAAAGCCACCTCTAGGGACCGTTGTTACAAGGCCTTTATTGGGCAGTCGCTCCCGGGCAGAACTCCCAGAGGCAAGCAAGCGAGGGAACAAAGGGAGTCTGCCAAACGGGAAAGGGCGCGGGGTGGTTTTATAGCGAGGGCTGATGAACAGGCCAGGTTTTTCCTATACAAGGAAAAAGGCGCGAGCGGCAGCAGTGATTGGTGTTTCGGGGCTTCGTGTAGACGCCTGATTGGGTCGGGATGTGGGGGGTCGGCCCCCGGAAGCCTGGTCTGCTTCCGGTTCCTGCTCGGTTGTTGTCCCGCCTCCGAGGCTTGTACGTGGCACTTTTCCGGGGGCGTGTCTTAGCCAGCCTGTGTGTGCCTCTACCTTTCAGTGGCGGGGTCCTCTCAAGTTACAACAGGGACTCCAGGGACCTGCCCCTGTGGACTCAGGAGAGGCCAGTCTCTGTGCTAGTTGCCAGGAGCCTCTGGGGATTCGTCCCCAGTCATCGCTGGGTCCTCAGTTTTCGTCTGGTGCTGAGGCCGGAGCTGGAGCTTTCCTCGCCCATGCTGACATAAGTCTTGGAGTTCCCGTGGAGCTCCCATAGGGGTGTCGGGCCTGGTCTTCCCTGGAGACGGGCACGGCCGCCTCCTTCCTCAGCTGCAGCAGCAGTATCAGGCTCTACATTGAGCCAACATAGGGATCTGTGACTTGCCCTTGAGGTACTCCAGGGCTGTCACACGTGCCATTGTGTTGGGCGTCCAGCCTTTGGGTGACAGTCGAGGCATTGCAGGGCATTCAGGTTCATCTGACATGGACGAGGCTTTTGGGGGCCTTGGGGAGTGTGACCCGACCCCTTATGCTCCTCCCGACTCTCCTGGTGCGAATGCCTCCTCTTGGGATGCGAGGGGAGCGCCGGGAACCCTTTCCCGATGGAGCAGAGAAAGAGACCCTCACCTGGATCTGAGGAGGAGCAATCGTGGCTCCTCTTGAGTCGCGACAGGACCCTCGGGATTCCTCTCAAGTGAAGACTGGTAGAGCGGGGAACTTGTTGGGTAACAGCAAGGGTGTGATGGAGCCTTTCGGAGTCCACGAGGGAAGGGATGATTTTCCCTGAGATGCTGCAGTGGTCAAGGGCCTCACCCTGTCTGCAGGGGAGAAGCTTCTGGTTTTTCGCGAGTTACGGCATGGTCCACTCAATTACAATGGAGACCTCAGGGACCCGCCCCTGTGGACTCAGGAGAGGCCAGTCTTCGTGCCAGTTGCCAGGCACCTCTGGCGATACCTCACCAATCATTGGCGGGTCTTCAGTCCTCATCTGGTGCTGAGGCCGGAGCCTGAGCATTCCTCGCCCGTGGTAATATAGTTCTTGGGGTTCCCTTGGAGCCCGACAGGAGAGTCAGGCCTCGTCTCACCTGGAGACATGCACGGCTGCTTGCCTCCCCAGCTGCAGCAGCAGTGTCATGCTTCCCGTCGAGCAGACACAGAAATGTTTGGCTTGCCCTCGAAGTACCCAAGGGCTGTCAAACGTGCCAGTGTTTCTGGCGTTGAGTGTCGGGGTGACAGTCAACGCAGTGTAGGGCAGTCAGGGTCCGCTGGAGTGGACTAGGCATTTGGGTGTCTTGGGGAAGGGTGGCATGACCCCTGATGCACCTCTTGACTCTCACGGTGCTAGCGCCACTTCTTGGGATGTGAATGGAGTGCAGGGAACCCTTTCCCGATGGAGCAGGGAAGGGGACCCTCATCTGGAGCTGAACAGGGGCAAACGGACCTCCCCTTGAGTCTCGGCGGGACCCTCAGGGGGTGAGGCAGGAATCTTCTTTGGACAAAGCAAGGAGGTGAATGAGCCATTCGAGGTCCAAGAGGGAAGGGGTGATTTCGCCCGAGAAGCCGCAGCAGACAAAGGTGTCACCACGCCTGCAGGGGAAAAGCATCTGGTTTTTCTCGACTTGTAGCGAGGTCCTCTCGAGTTACGACGGGGACCCTAGAAACCAGCCCTGTGGCTTCAGAGTGTCCATTCTCCGTGCCAGTTACCAGGCGCCTCTGGGGATTCCTCCCTACTTGTCAGTGGGTCCTCGGGTTTCGTCTGGTGCTGAGGCCGGAGCCTGAGATTTCCTCACCCGTGCTGACAAAGGTCTTGTCTTTCTCGTTTAGCCACCACAGGGGAGTCAGTTCTCGTTTAGCCTCGAGACGTTCCCGGCCGCTTGCCTCCCCATCTGCAGCAACAGTGTAAGGCTCCTCGTCGAGTAGACACAGGGATCTGTGACTTGACCTCGAGGTACTACCCAGGGCTGTGACATGTGCCAGTGTGTAAGGCGTCGAGCCTTGGTGTAACAGTCGAGGCAGTGTAGGGCCGTCAGGTTCATATGGAGTGGAGGAGACATTTGGGGATCTTGAGGAATTGTGGCCCGAACCCTGATGCTCCTCCCGACTCTCATGGTGCGAGCGGGTGTTCTTGAGATGGGAGCAGAGCGCAAGGACCCCTTTCCCAACGAGCATGGAAAGGGACAAACATCTGGAGCTGAGCAGGGCAAACAGGGATTCTCTTGAGTCGCAGCAGGACCATCGGGGTTCCTCTGGAATGGGGACTGCTAAGGCGGGAACTTATTGGGTCACAACAAGAATGTGAAGGAGACTTTCGAGGTCAAAGAGGTAAGGGGTGATTTCCCCCAAGACGCTGCAGCGGATAAGGGCCTCACCCCGCTTGCAAGGGAGAAGCCTCTGGTTTTTCTAGAGTTGCGGCGGGGTTTCTCAAGTTACTACAGGGAGCCCATGAACCCGCCCTTGTGGCATCAGGACAGGCCAGTCTCCATGCCAGTTGACATGCGACTTTGGGGATTCCTCCCCAATCATCGCCAGGTCCTCAGGCCTCGTCTGGTCCTGAGGCCGGTGCCTGAGCTTTCCTCGCCCATGCTGACATAAATCTTGGGGTTCTCATGAAGCCTCCACAGGGGTGCCAGACCTCGTCTCGCCTGGAGACGTGCACTGCCGCTTGCCTCCACAGCTTCACCAGCAGTGTCAGGTTTCAAGTCGAGCGGATACAGGGATCTGTGGCTTGCCCTCGTGGTACCCCAGGGCTGTTAAACGTGCCAGTATGTTGGGCATTGAGCCTTGGGCTGACAGTCTAGGCAGTGCAGGGCAGTCAGGTTCATCTGAAATGGATGAGGCATTTGGGGGTCTTCGGAATGGTGGCCCTACCCCTGATGCTCCTCCCTAGATTCCTGGGGCAAGCGCCTCTTCCTGGGATGTCAGAGGAGCACCGGGAAACCTTTCCAGATGTAGCAGGAAAAGGGACCCTCATCTTGAGCTGAGCATGGGCAAACCGGGCTTCTCTTGAGTCCCAGCGGGACCCTCGGGGTTCATCTCGTGTGGGGACGGGTGGGTCAGGGAACTTCCTGGGTCACAACCAGGGTGTGAAGGACCCTTTCGAGGTCCAGAAGAAAAGGGGTGATTTCCACCGTGACACCACAGCGGACAAGGTCCTCACGCCGCCTTCAGGAAAGAAGCTTCTGGTTTTTCTCGAGTAGCGGCCGGTTTTCTCGAGTTATGACAGGGACCCCAGGGACCCGCCCCTGTGGCTTCAGGAGAGGCCAGTCTCCGTGCCAGTTGCCAGGCACCTCTGGAGAATCCTCTCGAGTCGTCGCCGGGTCCTCAGTCCTCATCTGGTGCTGAGGCCGGAGCCTGAGCTTTCCTCGCCCGTGGTGACATACGTCTTGGGGTTCCCCTGGAGCCCCTACAGGGGAGTCAGGCCACGTCTCCCCTGGAGACGTGCATGACCGCTTGCCTCCCCAGCTGTAGCAGCAGTGTCATGCTCCCCCTCGTGCAGACACAGGGATCTGTAGCTTGCACTCCAGGTACCCCAAGGCTGTCACACGTGCCAGTGTGTCGGGCATTGAGCCTCGGGCTGACAGTCGAGGCAGTGCACCACAGTCAGGTTCATCTGGAGTAGACGAGGCATTTGGGGTCTTGGGGGATGCTGGCCTGACCCGTGATGCTCCTCCCGACTCTCCTGGTGTGAGCGTCTCCTCTTGGGATGTGAGGGGAGTACTGGAAAATCTTTCCCAAAGAAGAAGCGAAAAGGACCCTCATCTGGAGCTGAGCACGCGCAAACGGGGCTCCTCTTGAGTCGCGACGGGACCCACGGGGTTCCTCTCGAGTGGGGAAGGGCAGGGCGGGGAACTTCTTGGATCACAGCAAGTGTGTGAAGGAGTCTTTCCAGGTCCTATAGGGAAGGTCCACTTCGGCATCTCGAGAAAATCCCACCTTCCCTCTTGAGCTTCCAAAGGGCCCTTGACACCCTTGATGCAACTCAAGAAGTTCCCTGACATGCCCACCTCCACTCTAGAGGAGCACCGAGCGTCCCACCACAACTCAAGAAAAGCCCCGTTTTTCCCTCCTCATCTCTAGATGAGGGTCCATTTCCCTGCTTCATTGGGAAAGGAATCCCGGTGTTCCTTTCGCACCTCAAGAGGACGCGGTCTTAATGTGAAACTGGAGAGGAACTCCAGAGATCATGCCACCATTCCAAAAGATCCTGATGTCCCAATCCACTCCAGATACACCTGATTCCCCTGCACTGACTCAACTGTCACCTTAAGCATCGACTCAAAACACGATGGCAGTTGTGACAGCCCTGTGTCACCTTGAGAGAAAAACACAGATCCCTGTACCTACACCAGGATTTCTTTCCCAAAGAAGCAAGGAAATGGACCCTCATCTCGAGATGAGGAGGGAAAAACAAGACTCTTCTTGAGTTGTGGTGGGACATTTGCTGTTCCTCTCGAGTGGAGACGGGTATGTCAGGAAACTTCTTGAGTTGCATCAAGTGTGTCAAGGACCCTTTCGTGGCTCAGGAGGGAAGGTGGGATTTCTGTCAAGATGCCGCAGCGGAAAAGGGCTTCATCTTGCATTGAGGGGATAATCTCCTGGTCTTTCTCAAGTTGCGACAGGAAATTTGGGGTTCCTCTTAAGTTACGACAGGGAACTCAGTGACCCACTCATGTTGCCTCAGGAAAGTCAGGTCTCCATGCGAGTTGCGAGGAGTCTCTCAGGATTCCTCTCCAGTCGGTGCTGGTGCCGAGGTCCTCATCTAGATTTGACGCCAGAAACTCAGGGTTCCTCTCTAGTGCTGACATGTATCTTGGGGTTCCTATGGAGTTCCAACAGGAAAGTCAGGCCTCATCTCATGTGGAGACATGCAAGTCTGCTTTCCTCTCGAGCTTTAACAGTAGTGTCAGGCTTCATGTCGAGTTGACATAGGGATCTGTGGCTTTCTTTCGAGGTGCCACTGGGCTGTCACACCTGCCACCACGTTTTGAGTCGATACTCGGGGTGACAGTCGAGTCAGTACAGGGGAACTGGGCTTATCTGAAGTGGATGGCGACATTGGTGTCTTTTCAAATAGAAGCACGAGTCTTGGGGATGCGCTCAAGTTTCAAGGTGAGACTGGCCTCCTCTTGAGGTGCGAGAGGAACGTCAGGATTCCTTTCCCCGCGAAGCAGGGAAATCGACCCTCATTGCCAGTTGAGGAGAGAGAGAACATGGATCTTTTTGAGTTGTGGCGTGAAACTCGTTGTTCCTCTCGAGTGGATACACGTATCTCGGTGGATTTCTTAAGCTGCATCAGTTCAGTTCAATTCAGTTGCTCAGTCGTGTCTGACTCTTCATGACCCCATGAATCACAGCACGCCAGGCCTCCCTGTCCATCACCAATTCCTGGAGTTCACTCAGACTCACATCCATTGAGTCAGTGATGCCATCCAGCCATCTCATCCTCTGTCGTCCCCTTCTCCTCTTGCCCCCAATCCCTTCCAGCATCAGAGTCTTTTCCAATGAGTCAACTCTTCGCATGACAGGGAACTCAGTGACCCACTCATGTTGCCTCAGGAAAGTCAGGTCTCCATGCGAGTTGCGAGGAGTCTCTCAGGATTCCTCTCCAGTCGGTGCTGGTGCCGAGGTCCTCATCTAGATTTGACGCCAGAAACTCAGGGTTCCTCTCTAGTGCTGACATGTATCTTGGGGTTCCTATGGAGTTCCAACAGGAAAGTCAGGCCTCATCTCATGTGGAGACATGCAAGTCTGCTTTCCTCTCGAGCTTTAACAGTAGTGTCAGGCTTCATGTCGAGTTGACATAGGGATCTGTGGCTTTCTTTCGAGGTGCCACTGGGCTGTCACACCTGCCACCACGTTTTGAGTCGATACTCGGGGTGACAGTCGAGTCAGTACAGGGGAACTGGGCTTATCTGAAGTGGATGGCGACATTGGTGTCTTTTCAAATAGAAGCACGAGTCTTGGGGATGCGCTCAAGTTTCAAGGTGAGACTGGCCTCCTCTTGAGGTGCGAGAGGAACGTCAGGATTCCTTTCCCCGCGAAGCAGGGAAATCGACCCTCATTGCCAGTTGAGGAGAGAGAGAACATGGATCTTTTTGAGTTGTGGCGTGAAACTCGTTGTTCCTCTCGAGTGGATACACGTATCTCGGTGGATTTCTTAAGCTGCATCAGTTCAGTTCAATTCAGTTGCTCAGTCGTGTCTGACTCTTCATGACCCCATGAATCACAGCACGCCAGGCCTCCCTGTCCATCACCAATTCCTGGAGTTCACTTAGACTCACGTCCATTGAGTCAGTGATGCCATCCAGCCATCTCATCCTCTGTCGTCCCCTTCTCCTCTTGCCCCCAATCCCTTCCAGCATCAGAGTCTTTTCCAATGAGTCAACTCTTCGCATGATGTGGCCAAAGTACTTGAGTTTCAGCTTTAGCATCATTTCTTCCAAAAAATCCCAGGGCTGCCCTCCTTCAGAATGGACTGGTTGGATCTCTTTGCAGTCCAAGGGACTCTCAAGAGTCTTCTCCAACACCACAGTTCAAAAGCATCAATTCTTTGGTGCTCAGCCTTCTTCACAGTCCAACTCTCACATCCATACATGACCGCAGGAAAAACCATAGCCTTGACTAGACGGACCTTAGTGATGTCGCTGCTTTTGAATATACTATCTAGGTTGGTCATAACTTTTCTTCCAAGGAGTAAGCGTCTTTTAATTTCATGGCTGCAGTCACCATCTGCAGTGATTTTGGAGATCAAAAAAATAAAGTCTGACACTGTTTCCACTGTTTCCCCATCTTTTTCCCATGAAATGATGGGACCAGATTCCATGATCTTCGTTTTCTGAATGTTGAGCTTTAAGCCAACTTTTTCACTCTCCTCTTTCACTTTCATCAAGAGGCTTTTTAGTTCCTCTTCTCTTTCTGCTGTAAGTGTGCTGTCATCTGCATGTTTGAGGTTATTGATATTTCTCCCGGCAATCTTGATTCCAGCTTGTGCATCTTCCAGCCCAGCATTTCTCATGATGTACTCTGCATATTAATTAAATAAGCAGGGTGAGAATATTGTCACTTTAAGTTGCATAAATGGTGTCAAATATACTTTTGCATTTCAGGAGGGAACTTGGTATTCCTATCTAGACACTGCTCTGGAATAGGGCCTCATCTCACGTTGAGGGGGAAAATCTCCTGGTTTTTCTTGAGGTGCAGTGGGAAGCTTGGGGTTCCTCTCGAGTTGCTACAGGGACCTCACGGACCTGCTTGTGTTGCCTCCGAGAAGTCAGTTCTCTTTCCGTGTTGTGAGTGGCACGTCGGATTCCGCTCCAGTCACTGCTGGGGAATAGGGCTGTGTCTAGAGTTCTGTTCATCAACTCAGTGTTCCTGTCCAGTGGCGACAGGGATCTCGGGCTTCCTCTCAAGGTTCATTTAAGGAAGTCAGACCTCGTCTGGTGTCAGGGCATGGAATTCTGCTTTCGTCTCGAGTTGTCAAAGGGGTGTCAGGGCTCCTGTCGAGTGCAGGCGGGGAATCTGGGCTTTTAAAAGAGGATAAGCAGGGGAGTCAGGCCTCCCATCATGTTGTGAGGGGATCCTCGGTGTTCCATTGGAGCCAATGTAGGGGAATCAGGACTTATCTCGAGTTGAGTGGGAACTCGGTGTCCTTTGTCCCTGCAGCAGGATCCATGGGGTTCCACTCAAGTTCAATAGGTGAGGCAGGCCTTCTCTGGTCACATGAGGGGAAGTTGGGATTCTTCTTGAGTTGAAGCAGGGAATGGGCTCTCATCTCCACATGAAATGGGAAAAACGAGGCTTTTTACAAATTGTGGCTGGAGACTCGAGTTTCCACTTGAGGTGTGACGGGAATTTCTGGGCCCCCTTTAATTGCATGAAGGGAGTCAAGCCTCATCTCAGAATTGGAGAAGGCACTTGGGATTGCTCTCTAGGTGCTGCAGGAACAAATGGCCCCATGTCACAAGGACAGGGGAATCTCCTGGATTTTCTCGAGTTGCAGTGGGAGGATTGGGATTCTTCTCCAGTTACCCTGTGGAACTCAGGGAGCCTCACGTGTTGCCTTAAGGAAGTCAAATCTCCATGCGACTTGCGAGGGGCCTCTCGGGATTCCTCTCCAGTCGGTGCAGGGGCCTAGGTTCTCATCTCGAGTTGAGGCTGGAACCTCAGGGTTTCTCTCCAGGGCTGACATGGATCTCGGGGTTTCTTTGGAGTTTCAACAGGGGAGTCAGGCCTCGTCTCATGTGGAGACTAGAAAGTCTTCTTTCCTCTTGAGCTGTAAAAGTAGTGTCAGACTTCCTGTCGAGTTGAAATAGGTATCTGTAGCTTTCTCTAGAGGTGCAACAGGTCTGTCACACCTGACATTGTGTTTTGAGTTGACGCTTGGTGTGACATTCGAGTCAGTGCTGGGGAATCAGGTTTATCTGGAGTGGATTGGGACATCGGGACTTTTGGTATTGTGGCATGACCCCTGTATTTCCTCTCGAGGTTAAAGTTGAGACCGCCTCCTCTTGAGATGTGATGGGAATTCCAGGATTCCTTTCCCTACGAAGCAAGGAAATGGACCCTCATCTTGAGATGAGCAGGGAAAAACGGAACTCTTCTTGAGTTGTGGCAGGATACTTGGTGTTCCTCCCAAGTGGAGATGGGTATGTTGGGGATCTTCTTGAGTTGTATCAATGGTGTCAAGGGCCCTTGTGAGGCTCCAGAGGGAAGGTGGGATTTCTCTCAAGATGATTCAGTGGAAAAAGGTGTCATCTCGCGTTAAGCAGAGAATCTCCTGGATTTTCTACAGTTGTGTCAGGAATCTTGGGGTTCCTCTCGAGTTATGATGGGGAGTTCAGGGACCCCCTTGTGTTGCCACCAGAAAGTCTAGTCTGCATGCGACTTGCGAGGGGCCTCTCAAGATTCCTATCCAGTCAGTGATGGGTCCTAGGTCCTCATTTGGAGCTGAGGCCAGAACCTCAGGATTCCTCTCCATTGCTGACATGGATCTCAGGGTTCCTAAAGAGTTTCAACAGGGGAATCAGGCCTTGTCTCATTCGGAGACATGGAAGTCCGCTTGCCTCTTGACCTGTCAAAATAGTATCAGGCTTCCTGTCGAGTTGACATACTGATCTGTGGCTTTCTCTCGAAGTGACACAGGGCTGTTACAATTCCCATCATGTTTTGAGTCCATAGTTGGGGTGACAGTCGAGTCAGTGCAGGGGAATCAGGTTTATCTGGAGTGGATTGGGACATTGGGGTCTTTTGGAATTGTGGAACGATCCCTGGAGTTCCTATCAAGTTTCAAGTTGAGACCGCCTCTCTTGAGGTGTGACAGGAATGCCAGGATTCCTTTCCTGATGAAGCAGGGAAATGGGCCCTCATCTCGAGATGAGGAGGGAAAAACGGGGCTCTTGTTGAGTTGTGGTGGGACACTCGGTATTCTTCTCTCCTGTGGACGTGTTTATCAGGGATCTTCTTGAGTTGTTTCACCAGTGTCAAGGATCCTTTTGAGGCTCAAGTGGGAAGATTAGATTTCTCTCGAGATGCTTCAGCAGAAAAGGGCCTCATCTCACGTTGAGGTAGAATCTCCTGGTTTTTCTCGAGTTGCTGCAGGAAACTTGGAGTTCCTCTCCAATTTTGTTGCCTCAGGAAAGTCAAGTCTCCATGCGAGTTGCGAGAGGCCTCTCGGGATTCCTCTCCAGTCAGTGCAGTGGCCTATGTCCTCATCTCGAGTTGAGGCTGGAACCTCAGGATTCCTCTCCAGTGCTGACATGGATCTCAGGGTTCCTATTGGGTTTCAACACGGGTTTCAGGCCTCATCTCATTCTGAGTCATGGACGTCCACATGCCTCTCGAGCTGTAAATGTAGTGTCAGGCTTCCTGTCGAGTTGACATAGGTATCTGTGGCTTCCTATCTAGGCACCACAGGGCTGTCACAACTCTCATCTTGTTTTGAGTCAATAATTGGGATGAAAGTCGAGACACTGAAAGGGAATCAGTTTGATCTGGAGTAGACTGGGATATTGGGGTCTTTTTGAATTATGACACGACCCCTGGAGTTCCTCTCAAGTTTCAATTTGATACAGCCTCCTCTTGAAGTGCAATGAGAACGCTGGGATTCCTTTCCCAACTAAGAAGGGAAATGGACCCTCATTTTGATATGAGGGGAAAACGGGGCTCTTCTTGATTTGTAGCAGGACCCTCAGTCAGTGTTCCTCTCTAGTGGAGATGGGTTTGTCATGGAACTTCTTGAGTTGCATCAAGGGTGTCAAGCACCCTTTCGAGGCTTAAGTGGGAAGGTGAGATTTTCTAGAGACTTTGCAGTGTAAAAGTGTCTCATCTCACACTGAGGGGAGAATCTCCTCTTTTTTCTTGGATTAAGGCAGGAAACTGGGGGTTCCTCTCGAGTTACAATGGGGACCTCCGGGAACTACTTGTGTTGCCTCAAGAAAATCAAGTCCCCATGTGAGTTGCAAGGGGTCTCTTGGGATTCCTCTCCAGTCGGTGCAGGGGCCTAGGTCCCAGGCGAAGTTTATATCGGAGAATTTCTTGAGTTGTGTCAAGGGTGTCAAGGACCCTTTTAAAGCTCACGAGGGAAGATGGGATTTCTCTTGAGACACCACAGTGGAAAAGAGCCTCATCTCATGTTGAGGGGAGAGTATCCTGGTTTTTCTCAAGTTGTGGCAGCAAACTTGGGTTTCCTCTTGAGTTACGATGGGGACCTCAGGGATCCACTCGTGTGGCCTCAGGAAAGTCCAGTCTCCATGCGAGTTGTGAGGGGCCTCTTGGGATTCCTCTCCAGTAGGTGTCGGGTCCTAGGTCCTCATCTGGAGCTGAGGCCGCAACCTCAGGGTTCCTCTCTAGTGCTGACATGGATTTCGAGGTTCCTATGGAGTTTCAACAGGGGAGTCAGGCCTCGTCTCTTCCAGAGACATGGAAGTCCATTTGCCTCTCGAGCTGTCAAAATAGTGTCAGGCTTCCTTGAGTTGACATAAGGATCTGTGGCTTTCTCTCAAGGTGCCACAGGACTGTCACAACTCCCATCCTGTTTTGAGGTGATACTCGGGGTGACAGTCTACTCAGTGCAGGGGAATCAGGTTTACTTAGAGTGGATTGGGACGTCGTGGTCTTTCTGAATTGTGGAAGGACCCCTGGAAATCCTCTCGAGGTTCAAGTAGAGACCAACTCCTCCTGAGGTGCAAGGGGAATGCCGGGATTCCTTGCCCCACAAAGCAGGGAAATGGACCCTCATCTCCAGATGAGGAGGGAAAAACAGGGCTCTTTTTGAGTTGTGGGAAACTCAACTGAGTGGCATACGGCTTGTCAAGGGCCACATCACACATGAGTGAAGGAGCCTGTCTGAAAGAGCTGTGTCTTCAGAGCTCAGGACCTGGCTGCACCCAGGCCTTCCAAGGCTGTGGGGTGAGTGGTGTGAGTGTCACTGTGCCTGCACATGGCCTAAGGGGATGGGCGAACAGACAGAAACCCAGAGGTTCACTTGGGGAGCTTTGTGTAAGGGACCTCGTCAAGGAACTCAGGAAATGATGTCACTTCCTGGCAACAGAATGCAACAGAACATTGAAACCAGATCTCCAGGCCTCACAGTGGAGAGGAGCCCCCAGCCAGTTCTCAGGCAGCCAGGATGTTTTGCTGTTTGCCCCTTCCCAGAGGCCTGGGACTCGGGAAAACTCATGGGCAGGGTGCGTGGGAATGCAGTCTGTGCTGCCTCAGACCCCCCCCCCCAAGAGGCCTCTGGCACTTTGCCCGAAGGAACAGAAAGGTAACACGGGATTTCCAGCCCGGGCAAGGTCCCCTCTTCCATCCCACCAGGGTAACCCTGAGTCCTTTCCCTGTGTGTGTGGATGGGGGCTTCCTGGGATATCTCTGCCTCAAGCAAGCCCCTGCAGATGTGACTCAGAAGTCTGTGGGCTGGGTGTGTCCACACCCCAGGGGAGAGCAGGCTGGGTGGGATGGGGAGAGTCCAGGTAACACCAGCTGCCCAGGAAGGCCCCACACCCTCAGGGGCGTCTCCTTCTTCCAGGGTGGGTGCCTGAACAGACACATGTTTCTGCTGGCAGCAGAATTTCGAGTGGGCAGAAGCAGCCGCCATACTGTTCAGGCCCAGCTCAGTAAACTCCAGGCAGGGCTGGCTGACGGTCAGTGTCATTTCAGAGCTTCCCAGTCAATGTGGCCGATGAGAAGAGCACCTCGTTCACCTCCCTGAGGGAGGCATTGGATCACCACCCCCCTGCCTGTGAGGCCCAGTGTAGGCTCCAAGTGAGCATGCCCATGGAGGGATCAGCCCAACTGGGAATGAAGAAGCAGGGAAGGCCTGCTCCACACACACCACCCAGGACACACCCCAGGGCTCAGTATCAGGCTACCACAGAACTCAGCAAACCCAGCTCTGACCCTGAGGCCCGAGAACCCCTGCCTCTGAGGCAGCAGGAGGACCTGGAGCCCAGCACGACAGAGCACAGAGGTGAGGAGGCTGGGGCTGTGCATGTGAGTGTGTGGGGAGTGGGTACTGAGCTACACAGGGAGGAGTCCCCCAGAGCTGGGTCTGAGCCTGAAACAAAGGCTGGCCTCACACCACCCATCTTTCACACTACACAGTCAGAGTGCATCCTATGCTGGGTATTCTTGTGATTCTCTGGGAAGCTTTCTGTCCCCATATACACACATCAAAATGCTGGTGATGGGTCATCTTCTCTTCTCTCACAGCTCTAGCACTGGCCTCTCATTACAACCAGACTCCACTTCCAAGTCCTGTCCCTACAGCAGTGGGTGCTACAGGTGCAGGACCCAGGGATCTACTGAGGGAAGGTCGAGACCTGAAACTTCCCTTCCCAAAGACATTGGGCCAGCTGGGTACTGGCCAGCACACTGGGCATATCAGACCTCTGTACCTGCAGGACCCCCAGCCACAGGCACCAATGTCCCACCCCCTCAGCGAGAACATCCACCTCCACCTGAACCTGTACCTGCTCGGGCTTTGGCAGGAGAACACGAGTCAGGGGATGAGTCACCACCTCTGCAGGGAGAGCCTGTCCTGGCTCCTGCCCAAGACCCAGATGCCCATGATGACTGATCCACCTCTGCAGGGATAACGGGCCCCTGCTCTGGACAGATACCCAGAGCCTTTTCTGGAAACACTTCATCCAGGAGAGTGGTTGGCTCTGCAGCCTCCATCCCTGCCTGCTTCCTGTGGATGCCATCAACTCGCTCCCCACTCAGGACAGATTGAGTGCCCTTCCCCTGAGCTTATTTGCATCTGGTGTGTGTGTAGCTTTCTTGTGATGTTTTATTTTTTTATGGCTTTATGTATTTTTTTCTGTTAAGTTTCTGTTAATAAATTGTACTTTAATTGATGCAATTTAGAAATATTAAGGCCTTCACAGTGCTGTGTAACCATCACCCATGTCTACATTTGCAACTTCTCATTCTATCCCACTTCCCAGCAAAGCCTGGATTCATGTCAAGTACACCCCATTCTTCCCTCCCCCACCTGACAACATTTAGTCTTCTTCTTTCTCCACTTCTTCCAATTCTTTGGGTGCCCGCAATCAGTGCCAATCACTAAAATGATAGAAAAATAGAAAATTTCTTTTCTGACAGAAAGGGAACGTTATAGGCGCTTATTCTTGTTAGACTCTTAGCAGTCCCATGGTTTTTACAGTTCATGAAGTTATCTAGCCAGAAAACTGGAATGGGTAACTTTTCCATTATCCAGGGGATTTTTCTGACTCTCCACATATTGTAAGATTAAACTTGAGAATTCTTGTTTTTATTTCATTTGAAATAGCCTTTGGGTAACTGAAAGGACAGTGTAGATACTTTCAGGATTTCATCTGCAAAATCAAGTCCTTTCAGCAAATGTGGTCCAAACATTCCAGGTAGGCATGGCTGTTGTAAATGTGACATCTCAGCCAGAAGGGAGATGCGGAGCTCTTCTGGTTCCACAAACAAATTCACAGAAGAAGCCAAAAGAGAGAGCTGGAAAATGAGCAACACCAACGACCAAAAAGCGTTCCTCATTAGACAAAGCTAGAGAAAACCCAACATCCTATGGCCCAAAAACCCTCTTGGAAATTAATGTTCAGTAAGGAAGAGAAGAAACATGTGAGGGTGGACAGGCCATCCCCATTGGCCAATGTAGTTTCGAGATGGCCTGACCTCTCAGATGAAGACACATGCCAGTGTAAACCCTTTGCAGACAGCAGAGATGGTCTTCACCATATAAGTGTTTAGTCTGGTGTCAATATGTCCTCTGCCCCACATCCCACCCTCAGGAAGGCAGCTGGCTCAGCCAAGAGCTGCAACCACCTCCAGGTTAGACTCCACCTTCTCTTCTCTATGCACTGTGAACCTGCACACAGTGGTCCTTCAGAACCTCAAGAAACTCGCCCCATCCCCACTAGAGCCAGAAGCTTCCCCTGGCATCCAAATGCCTGTGGAGTCACTTTGGCCCAAAGCCCTAGTTCTGGACCCCTGGAGCCTACTTCAGCCTTTACAGTGTGAATAATCAGGTCCTTTATACACAGATTCCCAGCTGTCGGATCTGAGATTTGGATTCACAGTCAGCTCTGTCCCTCCCAATGGCAGCCAGGTGGGCCGCCATGCAGGCAAAGGAGCACATGAGCTGAATTTCAAGAGAGGCATTGAAAAGACAGCTGTGGATACAACTTGTTGCAAACTGAAAGAGGGTCCTGCACTTCTCAAAAAAGTCCTCTCATGTGCAACTGGGGAGGAGGGCCTCGATGGTGTAAAGGGAAGAGAGATACTTAGGGCCAAAGGCTCTTGGCCTCTCCTTTAGCAGCTCCAGTGGAAGCCTGTGAACACTGGACAGCCAATGTGGTCACATGAGCATGACTCTAATTTTCTCAGAAAGCAAAAGAATGGGATCAGGGTGTGGGAGGACCCAGAGGTTGTGGTAGTGTGGATGAAGGAAGGTGCCATTCCTTTCTTCAGTGCAAACTGATTTTGTGAGTCTTTGAGCTGCCAGATGGCAGTTACCAAGTCAGGTCCCCACAGTACCCAATGTGGGCTTTTGCCTTAGCCCCCGTAACACGGACAAGCTTCACCATGTGGCCCCCCTGAGTTCTAACAGCAGTGACTGCAGGGTTTGTCAGGGTACACACTTCCTTGCTATAGCTGAGTTACCCCCTTCTAGAGCCCCAGTTTTGTCCTCTAGAATAAGGACATCAATTGCTACCTTAAACCTGTGAGGACTCTTTAGAGTAATCCTACAATTAGTAGCTGGTCTTAAGAGATACTGGGCTTCTCTGATACCTCAGCTAGTGAAGTATCCTTCTGCACTTCAGGAGAGCCCAGTTTGATTCCTGGGTCAGGAAATCCTGATCTGCTGCAGAAGGGTCAGGCAACCCAGTCCAATATTCTTGGGCCTCTCTGTGGCTCAGTGGGTAAAGAATCTGCCTGCATGCAGAGACCTGGGTTCGACCCCTGGGTTTGGAAGATCCCCTGGAGAAGGGAAAGGCTGCCCACTCCAGTATTCTTGCCTGCAGAATTTCATAGATCCTAGAGTCTATGGGGTCGCAAACAGTCGGACACGACAGAAGGACTTGTCCCTTCACTTTCAAGAGATATCCCCTGAATCTAGATTAGACTGGAGTTTCCCAGTGCCATCTGGCGTTTCCTTCCTGAAGCCAGCCAAAACCCACACACTTGCTTTTGCAAGGTCTCCACTTAGCCCGATGGACAGAAAAACCAGCGTGGTTCCACAAGCTCACAGATAAGCAGGAGGACTCACAGGCAGACGTCTTCCCTCTGGTCTCAGATGGAGCTTCAGGACCACAGCAGGAGCCAGTGCTTTCAAAACCTAGGCTGAGCAGCTCCCTCATTCAAGGTGACCTTCCAGTTTTCCTTTCAGTCCTCCATTGGGGGGGCAGGGTCCCAAAAAAGGCAGCAAAGGGAGTGTGGTCGAGTTGTCATATGGATCTGTGGCTTTCTCTCGAGGTGCCACAGGGCTGTCACACGTGCCATCGTGTTGTGAGTCGATACTCAGGGTGATAGTCGAGTCACTGCAGGGGAATCAGGTTTATCTGGAGTGTATTGGGACATCAGAGCCTTTTGGAATGGTGGCACAACACCTGGAGTTCCTCACGAGTTTCAAGATGACACCGCCTCCTCTTAAGATGTGGTGGGAATGCCAGGATTCCTTTTCCAACGAAGCAGGGAAATGGACCCTCATCTCTAGATGAGGAGGGAAAAATGGGGCTCTTCTTGAATCATGGCGGGACGCTTGGTGTTCCTCTCAAGTTGAGACTGGTATGTCAGGGAACTTCTTGTGTTGCATCAAGGATGTCAAGGACCCTTTTGAGGTTCAAGAGTGAAGTGGGATTTCTCTCGAGATGGCCACAGTGAAAAAGAGCCTCATCTCATGTTGAGACGAGAATCTCCTGGTTTTCTCGAGTTGTGACAAGAACCTTGGTGTTCCTCTCGAGTTATGACGGGGACCTCAGGGACCTGCTCATGTTGCCTCAGGAAAGTCCAGTCTCCATGCGAGTTGCAAGGGGCCTCTCGAATTACTCTCCAGTCGGTTCTGGGGCCAAAGTCCTCATCTGGACTTGAGGCTGGAAGCTCAGGCTTCCTCTCCATTGCTGACATGGATCTCGGGGATCCTATGGAGTTTCAACAGGGGTGTAAGGGCTCATCTCGTGTGGAGACATGTAAGTCTGCTTTGCTCTTGAGCTCTCATGGCAGTGTCAGGCTTCCTGTCGAGTTGACATAGGGATCCATGGCTTTTTCTCGAGGTGCCACAGGGCTGTCACACCTGCCATCATGTTTTGAGTCAATACTCATGGTGACAGTGGAGACAGTTGAGGGGAATATGGTGTATCTGGAGTGGATTGGGACATAGGGGTCTTTTGGAATTGTGGCATGACCCCTGGAGTTCCTCTTGAGATTCAAGTTGAGACCACCTCCTCTTTAGGTGCGACGGGAGCACAGGGATTCCTTTTCCAATGAAGGGAAAGGGACCCTCATCTCGAGATGAGGAGGGTAAAACTGTGCTCTTCTTCAGTTGTGGTAGGACCCTCAGTGTTCCTCTTGAGTGGAGACAGGTATGTCAGTGACCTTCTTGCATTGCATCAAGAGTGTCAAGGACACATTTGAGGTTCAAGAAGGAAGGTAGGATTTCTCTCCAGACTCCACAGCACTAAAGGACCTCATCTCGCATTCAGGGGACAATCTCCTGTTTTGTTTTGTTTTTGTTTTTGTTTTTTGAGTGGCGGCAGGAACCTTGGGGTTCTCTAAAGTTATGACTGAGACCTCAGGGACCCACTTGGGTTGGCTCAGGAAAGGCAAGTCTCCATGAGAGGTGCGAGGGGCCTCTTGGGACTCCTCTCCAGTCAATGCCAGGGCCTAGGTCCTCATCTGGAGTTGACACCGCCACCTCACGGTTCCTCTCCAGGGCTGACATGGATCTCGGGGTTCCTATGGAGTTTCAACAGGGGAGTCAGGCCTCATCTCGTGTGGAGACATGTAAGTCTGCTTTCCTCTTGAGCTGTAACAGTAGTGTCAGACTTCCTGTCGAGTTGACATAGGGATCCGTGGCTTTTTCTCGAGGTGCCACAGGGCTGTCATATGTGCCATTGTGTTTTGAGTTGATACTCGGGGTGACAGTCGAGTCAGTGCAGGGGAATCAGGTGTATATGGATGGGATTGGGACATCAGGGTCTTTTGGAATGATGGCAGGACCTCTGGAGTTCCTCTTGACTTTCCAGTTAAGATCACCTCCTATTGAAGTGCATCCAGTATGCTGGTATTTGCCAGGAGCCAGCATGGGGAATCCTGTCCATTGCAAAGGTTATGAGGTTAAGTGGTCTGACTGGCAAAGGTGAGTCTGGCCTTAAGGGAGCCTCACAATTTTCTTGAATATCTACCCCAAAACCAGAGTCTCTCTGCCTTACTGCATTATGCTTGCCACCTATTCTTCTGCATTATGGAGGGCTATCCCTGACCACCTTTCTCTAGAAAAAGTTAACTTAGAGCTCCAGTTAACAGTCTCCTGCATATAAAAGGAGTGTTTCATTCAAACCCTCAGATGGCTCTCTAACTTGCCTTACCCGGACTTTCACAACTATGCATGTGATTGTTTACAGCCCCCCAACTGTAAGAGGCATGGGAAGCCTCAAACAGAGCCTTTCAAAGAGTTAAAAGTTATTAGAGTAGTGCTGGTTTAGGATTTCATTATTGGGCCAATGCTTGTTGCTAAGTTCCCATATCTCTTATCCACTGTGCACTTGGGAGTACATTTGTTAACATAGTTAAAATGTAAGAAAAAACAAATGTAGCCTTGAAGCTAACCACATCAGACCTTTGAGCTAATGGGTTCTTTCTTTGTTGTAACTCACTGCCCCTTTGCTTTGTGAAAATGTAACTTTGTTTGATACTTTCCGAGGCTGACATAGATTAGAACTATAAAGAAAAAACACTCCAAGGGAAAATAAGATTTCTGGTTGAGCAGCCTTTATCAAAAGAAGGTCTTAAAATGTTCACAGGCCTCCAAGGCCAGAAGATAATGTACACAACATCATGTGTGGAAAAGATATAAAAGTCCTTTTGAAAATAAAGTTATTGGGCCTTGCTCGCCAAAGCAGCTTGGTCTCCTCGTGTCAATCATTCTCTCTCTCTCCCTCTCACTCCTTTTCAGGCTGATCCCTTGGAGCATAGAGACTCCCTGCGTTCACTTATCTGCCTGGGTTTCTAAGACCTGAATGGGTAGACATTCTGCGTCTTCACTCCCTCAGGAGCTGGGAGGTCACCTGTGGCCTCTGTGAACAGGGCAAACTTCTTGTCTCGATGTTTTATTGGTTCTCTAAGTAAACCAAGGAACATCAGCCTCTTTCTCTCTTATATTTTCTTATCTACAACATTCTTTCCTTATATCTCTCTCAATCAATGGTTGACTCCATCCCCATTTGGAATTACACTGGATCCACTGGGCCTGAACCTCGTCAGGGATTCCTTTCCCAATGAAGCAGGGAAATGTACCCTCATCTTGAGATAAGGAGGAAAAACGGAGCTCTTCCTGAGTTGTGGTGGGACCCTCGGTGTTCCTCTTGAGTGGAGACAGGTATATCAGGGAACTTCTTGAGTTGCATCAAGGGTGTCAAGGACCTTTATAGGCTCAAGAGGGAAGGTGGGATTTCTCTTGAGACACTGCAGTGGAAAGGGGCCTCATCTCGCATTGAGGGGAGAATCTCCTGGTTTTTCTCGAGTTGCCACATGAAACTTGGGGTTCCTCTCGAGTTATGATGGGGACATCAGGGACCTGCTCGTGTTGCCTCAGGAAAGTCCAGTCTTCATGCGAGTTGCGAGGGGCCTCTCCAGATTCCTCTCCAGTCAGTGCCAGGTCCTAGGTCCTCATCTGGAGCTGAGGCTAGAACCTCAGGTTTCCTGTCCAGTGCTGACATGGATCTCGGAGTTCCTATGAAGTTTCAACAGCAGAGTCATGCCTCGTCTCGTGTGGAGTTATGCAAGTCCGCTTTCCTCTTGAGCTGTAACAGTAGTGTCAGACTTCCTGTCATGTTGACATAGGGATCTGTGGCTTTCTCTCAAGATGCCATAGGGCTGTCACACGAGCCATCATGTTGTGAGTCAATCCTTGGGGTGACAGTCAAGTCAGTGCAGGTGATTCAGGTTAATCTGGAGTGGATTGTGACATTGTGGTCCTTTTTAAGTGTGGCTCAATGCCAGGAGCCCATATGGGATATCCCACCCATGACTAGGTCATACGGAAGAGCCTGAAACAGCAAGGTGAGTCAGCTCTCAAGAGGTCCTCTGCCCGAGCATCTACGCCGAAGTCTGTTTTCTTATTTCATGTCTCTCAACAACACTTCTGACATTAACGGGGGGCTATCCCCGACCACCTTTCTATAAATAAAATTAACTTAGAGCTCTAGTTAATAAGTCTCCTGGGACTAATTGGAGTGTTTCAGTTCAGACCCATCTGATAGCCCTCTGACTTGCCTGACTGGTTTATCCGGACTTTAACAGCTATGCATATCATTGTTTACAGCCGCCCAAGCACGAGAGGCACAGGAAGCTCTAGAAAGTCTAGGAATGTAGAGCCTTTTGAAGAGTTAAAAAATCATTAGAATAGAACTGGTTAAGGGTTTCGTTGTTAAGTCAATACTTGCTGCAAAGATTTTTTATCCTTTATTTTTTATGTACCCAGGAGTGCATTAATTAATATAGTTGGTATATAGAAAAAACAAGTAGCAACATTAGATCTTTGAGTTTAGTATTTTCTTTGTTGTAACCCACTGCACCTTTTGTCTATAAGGATGTAACTTTATTTAGTACTTTGAGGGTGATGCAAACTAAAGAAAAACACATCAAGGGAAAATGAATTTTTTGGTTGATTAACATTTATCAAGGAAAAATGCCATAAAATATTAACATGCCTCCTGGCCATAAGGTAATGTAAATCACCTGAAACATTTTGTATATGGAAACTTACGCAGAAAGAACCCTGATATCAATAAGGGTCAAGAATGCTGACCCTGCATGACTCTGCATCTTCCATTATGTAAAACTTAGGGTATATAAGCACCTTATGAAAATAAAGTTATGGGGGTTTTGCACAAGCTTGGCCTCCCTCATGTCAATTCTTTCTCTTTCTCCCTCTCACTGCCTCTCTTTTTCAGGCTGATACCTTGGAACACAGAGGATCTCTGCATTCACATTTCTTCCCGGGCTTCTAAGACCCACGCATAGGGAGCCCAAAGCAGGGCACCCTTTGCTGTTCAATTGGGCTCCTGTGTGTGGCCTATGAGAAGAGATCAAGTCTCTTGTCTTGAGACATTATTAGGTTTTTGTCTAAACCAAGGAATATCAGCCTCTATCTCTCCTCTAATTTCTTTATGGTTTTCTTACCACCCTCCTTAACTCTAAGTATAATCTATATCTATATACCTCTCTGGCCTCGCCATCCATGCTTCAAATAACCTGGATCCAATCAGGGCTGTACCACAGTACTACGTTCCCTGAGTTCCTCTCGAGTTTCAAGTTGAGACCACCTCCTCTTGAGGTGCAACAGGAAAACTGGATATTTTTCATGACAAGTCAGGGAAATGGACCCTCATCTCAAGATGAGGAGGGAAAATGGGGCTCTTCTTGAGTTGTGGCAGGACACTCGGTGTTCCTCTTGAGTGGAGACAGGTATGTCGGGGAACTTCTTGAGTTGCATCAGGGGTGTCAAGGACCTTTTCCAGGCTCAAGAGGGAAGGTGGGATTTCTCTCGAGATGCTGCAGCAGAAAATGGGCTCATTTCGCATTGAGGAGAGAATCTCCTAGTTTTTCTCGATTTGCAGCAGGAAACTCGGTGTTCCACTTGAGTTACGATCTCAAGGGACCAGGAATCTCAGGGACCAGCTGTGTTGCCTCAGGGATGCCAAGACACCATGCTAGTCGAGGGGCATCTCGGGATTCCTCTCCAGTCGGTGCCGGGACCTAGGTCCTCATCTGGAGTTGATGCCAGAACCTCAGAGTTCTCCAGTGCTGACATGGATCTCGGGGTTCCTGTGGAGTTTCCACAGGGAGTCAGGCCTCGACTCGTGCGAAGACACGCAGTTCCACTTTCCTCTCGAGCTGTCAAAGTAGTGTCATGCTTCCTGTCAAGCTGTCATAGGGATCTGTGGCTTTCTCTTGAGGTGCCACAGGGCTGTCACACCTGCCATCCTGTTTTGAGTCTATACTCGGGGTGACAGTCGAATCAGTGCAAGGGAATCAAGTTGATCTGGAGTGGATTGGGACATCGGCATCTTTTTGAAATGTGGCATGACCCCTGGTGTTCCTCTGAAGTTTCAAGTTGAGACCACCTCCTCTTGAGGTGAGACAGAAATGAGGGGTTCTGTTCCCAATGAAGCAGGGAAATGGACCCTCATCTTGAGATGAGGAGGGCAAAACGGGGCTCTTCTTGAGTTGTGGCAGGACCCTCGGTGTTCCTCTTGAGTGGAGATGGTTATGTAGGGGCACTTCTTGACTTGCCTCAAGGATGTCAAGGACCCTTTCTAGGCACAAGAGGAAGGTGGGATTTCTCTTGAGATGCCGCTGCAGAAAAGGGCTTCATTTCACATTGAGGGGAGAATCTCCTGGTTTTTCTCGAGATTTGGCAGGAATGTTGGGCTTCCTCTTGAGTTACAACGGGGACCTCAGGGACCAGCTCGTGTTTCCTCAGGCAGGTCCAGTCTCCAAGCGAATTGTGAGGGGCCTCTCGAGATTCCTCTCCAGTTGGTGCTGGGGCCTATGTCCTCATCTGGAATTGAGGCAGGAACCTCAGGCTTCCTCTCTAGTGCTGACTTGGGTCTCAGGGTTCCTATGGAGTTTCCACAGGGGTTCAGGCCTCGTCTCATGCAGAGACATGCAAGTCCGCTTTCCTCTCGAGCTGTCAAAGTAGTGTCAGGCTTCCTGTCGAGTTGACTTACGAATCTGTGGCTTTTTCTCAATGTGCCACAGAGCTGTCACTTCTCCCATATTGTTCTAGTCGATAATCTTGGTGACAGTCGAGTCAGTGCAGGGGAATCAGGTTGATTTGGAGTGGATTTAGACATCGGCGTCTTTTGAAATTGTGGCACTACACTTGGGGTTCTGCTGGGAGCAGGCTGAGGAATCTAGCCCATTACAATGATCATGAGGAAAATAGGCCTGACATATGCAAAGGTGGGATCAGGCTCAGGGGTCTCCCTTGACATTTTCAAGCATCTACCCTCAAAACCAGAGTCTGCCTATCTTACTTCATTATGCTTTCACCTACACTCTGACATTACAGGTGGCTATCCTCCACCACCTCTCTCTGAAAAGGAGCTAACTTAGAGCTCCAGTTAATAAATCTCCTGGGCATAACAAGAGTGTTTCAGTCCACAAGCTCCTCTGTTGACTCTCTAGCCTGCCGGACAGGTTTGTTTGGCCACATGTGATTGTTCACTGCCTCCCAACTGTGAGAGGCACGAGATGCTATAAAAACCCTAAATACCAATTCTTTTGAGAAGTTAGAAAATTATTACTATAGTATTAACGAGTTAGTTAGAAATTATATGGGTGGAGGGTTTCATTGTTGAGACAATATTTGCTACTAAGCCTCCATATCCCTTGCCCCTTATACACACCAATTGATATAACTAGCATATAGGAGAAATAAGTATTAACCTTAATATTAATCATGTTAAACCTTAGGCTAAGTAAATTCTTTTCTTGACTTTAGCCCGCTGGACTTTTGCCCTGTAGGAATGCAACTTTGCCCTGTAGGAAAGCCTTTGGACGGTGGTGCCTGACTTAAGAAAAACTACCTTTGGAGAAAATAACTTTTCTGGTTGACTAATCATCATCAGAAAGGGTCATAACATGTTAGCAGGCCTCTTGGCCAGAAGATGATGTAAATCACCTGAGAACTTTGTATATTTGAAGGAATGCAGAAAGAAAGTGTGGTTTCAATAAGGATCAGGACTGCTTACCCTGCGTGACTTTGTATTTCCCATATATATCTATGTATGATTTAAAGTATAAAAGCAGCCCTGGAAAAGAAAGAAACGGGACAAGTTCCTGGAGATACTGGTTTCCTCCGTATCGTGTTTTCTCACTCTCTTTTTTCTGGCTGAATTTCCATCTGGACCATGGAAGCTCACCGAGCCTACAAATTTTGCCTGGGATTCTAAGATCTGAACGAGGAGGCACTTTGTATCTCCACTCTTCCAGGAGGCTGGGAAGAAGCCTGTGGCCTACGAAGGCTGTGCAAACCCATTGTCCCAGGGTTTTATTGGTTCTCCACTTAAACCAAGATATTCAGCCTTTTTTCTCCACTAATTTTCCTACTACACTTTTCTTCCCTAATCTCTCTCAATATCTTTAATTAAACAATTTTCCTGTAGACGCTGACACTGTCCCTGCTTCGATTTACCCTGGATCCACCAGGGCTGGACCCCAATAGAGTTCCTCTCGAGTTTCCAGTTGAGACCTGCCTCCTCTTGATGTGTGATGGGAACGCCGGGATTCCTTTCCCAACAAAGCATGGAAATGGACCCTCATCTCGAGATGAGGAGGAAAAAATGGGGCTCTGCTTGACTTGTGGCGAGACACTCAGTGTTCCTCTTAAATGGAGATGGATATGTCAGGGAACTTCTTGAGTTGCATCAAGGGTGTCAAGGACTCTATCGAGGCTCAAGAGGGAAGGTGGGATTTCTCTCGAGACATCGCAATGGAAAAGGGTCTCAATCAACCCAACCACAAGAGGAACAGGAAGCTTAAAAAATTCTAGTAATGTAGAGCCTTTTGAGGAGTTAAAAAATCATTAGACTAGAACTGGTTAAGGGTTTCATTGTTGAGCCAATACTTGCTGCCAAATTTTCATATCTTTATTTATTGTGTACCTGGGAGTGCATTAATTAATATAGTTGGTATATAGGAAAAAACAAGTAGCAATATTAAATCTTTGAGTTAAGTACTTTCTTTGTTGTAACCCACTGCACTTTCATATTCTATATGGATGAAAGATTATTTAGTACTTTGAAGGTGATGCAGATTAAAGAAAAACACTTCAAGGGAAAATGAGTTTTTGGTTAACTAATATTTATCAAGGAAAAATTCCATAAAATATTAACATGCTTCCTGGCCAGAAGATAATGTAAATCACCTGAGACATTTTGTATATGGAAAGGTATGCTGAAAGAAAGCCTTATATCGATAAGGATCAGGACTGCTGACCCTGCATGACTCTGCATCTTCCATTATGTAAAACTTAGGATATATAAGCACTTTTAAAGACAAAGTTATGGGGTTCTTGCACAAGCTTGGCCTCCCTCATGTCAATTCTTTCTCTCTTTCTCCCTCTCACACCCTCTCTTTTTCAGGCTGACCTTTGGAACACAGAGGCTCTCTGCATTCACTTTTCTGCCCGGGTTTCTGAGACCCACGTGCAAAGGAGCCCAAGGCAAGGCACCTTCTGCTATTGAAGCAGGTGCCTGTGGCCTATGAGAACAGAGCAAGTCTCTTGTCTTGAGACTTTATTAACTTTTGTGTAAGCCAAGGAATATCAGCCTCTTTCTCTCCCATGATTTCTTAACAGTTTTCTTTCCTCCCTCTATAACTCTAAGTCTATAAATCTAATATCAATATACCTCTCTGGCCTCACTGTCCATGCTTCAAATACCTTAGATCCAACTGGCACTGGACCTCAGTAGTACAACCCTTGAGTTCCTCTCGGATTTTAAGTTGAGATCACCTCCTCTTGAGGTGCGCCTGGAACACCAGGTACTTTTCCCAAAGAAGCAGAGAAATGGACCCTCATCTCGGGATGAGGAGGGAAAACCAGGGCTCTTCTTGATTTGTGGTGGGACACTCTGTGATCCTCTCGAGTGGAGACATGTATGTCTGGGAACTCCCTGAGTTGCATAGATGGTGTCAAGGACCCTTTCAAGGCTCAAGAGGGAAGGTGGGATTTCTCTCGAGATGCTGCAGCAGAAAAGGGCATCATCTCACATTGAGGGGAGAATCTCCTGTTTATTATCAAGTTATGGCAGGAAACTTGGAGTTCAACTCAAGTTGCGATGGGGACCTCAGGGAACAGCTCATGTTGCCTCAGAAAAGTCAAGTCTCCATGCAAGTTGCGAGGGAACTCTAGGGATTCCTCTCCAGTTGGTGCCGAGCCCTAGGTCCTCATCTGGAGTTGAGGCAGGAACCTCAGGGTTCCTCTCCAGTGTGGACATGGATCTCGTTGTTCCTATGGAATTTCAACAGGGGATTCAGGCCTCTTCTCGTGGGGAGACACGAAAATTAGCTTTCCTCTCGAGCTGTAAAAGTAGTGTCAGGTTTCCTGTCGAGGGGACATAGAGATCTGTGGCTTTCTCTCAAGGAGTCACACTAAACACAATCGTGTTTAGAGTCAATACTTGATGTGACAGTCCAGTCAGTGCAGGGAAATCAGGTTTATCTGGAGTGGATTTGGACATCAGGGTCTTTTTGTTTTGTGACATGACCCCTGAGTTCCTCTCGAGTTTCTAGTTGAGACACCTCCTCTTGAGGTGTGACAGGATAGCCAGGGTTCCTTTCCCAACAAAGCAGGGAAATAGACCCTCATCTTGAGATGAGGGGAAAACAGGGCTCTTCTTGAGTTGTGGTGGGACCCTCGTTGTTCCTCTTGAGTGGAGATGGGTATGTCGGGGAACTTCTTGATTTGCATCGAGAGTGTCAAGGACCCTTTCGAGGCTCAAGAGGGAAGGTGGGATTTCACCTGAGATGCCGCAGCGGAAAAGCGCCCCCATCTCACGTTGAGGAGAGAATCTCCTGGTTTTTCTCGAGTTGCAGCAGCAAACTTGGGGTTCCTTTTTACTTACAACAGGGACCTCAGGGACCCGTTCATGTTGCCTCTGTAAAGTCAAGTCTCCATGCGAGCTGCAAGGGGCCTCTCAGGATTCCTTTCCAGTTGGTGCCTGGGCCGAGGTCCTATCTGGAGTTGAGGCCGGAATCTCAGCGTTCCTCTCCAGTGCTGACATGAATCTCGGGGTCCCTATGGAGTTTCCAAAGGGGAGTCAGGCCTCATCTCGTGTGGAGACATGCAAGTCAACTTTGCTCTCGAGCTGTAAAAGGAGTGCCAGGCTTCCCGTCGAGTTGACATAGGGATCTGTGGCTTTCTCTCGAGGTGCCACAGGGCTGTCACACATGCCATCGTGTTTTGAGTTGATTCTTGGTGTGACAGTCGAGTCAGTGCAGGCGAATCAGGTGTATCTGGAGTGGATTGGAACATCATGGTCTTTTGAAATTGTGGCACGACCCCTGGAGTCCCTCTCTAGTTTCCAGTTGAGACCACCTCCTCTTGAGGTGTGATGGGAACGCCAAGATTCCTTTCCCAATGAAATAGGGAAATGGACCTTCATCTTGAGATGAGGAGGGAAAAACAGGGGTCTTCTGGATTTGTGGCAGGCCCTCAGTGTTCCTCTTTAATGGAGACGGGTATGTCGGGAAACTTCTTGAGTTGCATCAAGGTTGCAAGTTGAATCAATGGTATAAGGACCCTTCGTGTGACCTTGTAATGGGTGGGATCAATGGTGCTGGCTTCTAGTTGATATTTGAAACCCTTTCTGTAACTCAGCAAGTTCCCCGAGATAAGCGTCCCCACTCAAGAGGAACACCAAGGTTCACGATACAACTAAAGAGGCAAGTGTTCCCCCTCCTCAACTCTTTATGAGGGTCGATTCCCCTGCTTTGCAGGGAAAGGAATCCCAACATTTCCGTCACACCTCAAGAGGAGCGTGGACTCACCTGAAAACTCGAGTGCATCACCGGGAGTCGAGCCTAAATTAAAAAAGACCCCAATGTCCCCATCCACTCCAGATAAGCCTGATTCTCCTGCACTGACTCGAATGTCACCCCAAGGATTGACTCAAAACACGATGAAAGGTGTGAAAGCCCTTTGGCACCTCGTGAGAAAGCGACAGGTCCCTATGTCAACTCGACAGGAAGCCTGACACTACTTTTACAGCTGCAAAAGAAAGCGAACTTACACGTCTGCACACGAGATGAGGCCTGACTCCCATGTTGAAACTCATTAGGGACTCCGAGATCCATGTCAGCACTGGTGAGGAACGCTGAGGTTCCAGCCTCAAGTCCAGATGAGGACCTAGGCCCCATCACCGACTGGAGAGGAATCACGAGAGGCCCCTCACAACTTGCATGGAGACTGGACTTTCCTGAGGCAACACGAGCGGTTCCCTGAGGTCCCCGTCATAACTCCAGAGGAAACCCATGTTTCCTGCCACAGCTTGAGAAAAACCAGGAGATTCTCCCCTCACCGTGAAATGAGACTTTTTTCCGCTGTAGCGTTTCAAGAGAAATTCCACCTTCCCTCGTCTCCCCATATCTTCTTCGTCTCCTCCTTCCCTCATCTTTCGTTCGCTGATGGCATTCATCCTGAGGGTATCCCTGGACTGTGCTGGGGCTGGACCCCAGCAAGTACCCTTTTGCATGTCAAGAGGGAATGTGGGATTCCTTTCGAGACACTGCTCTTAAAAGGGCCTTATCTTGCATTGCAGTGGGAAGCTTTGGGTTCCTCTCGAGTTGTAACGGGGACCACAGTGACCCACTCGTGTTACCTCCAAGAAGTCAAATCTCTTTCTGAGTTGCGAGGAGCATGTCAGGATTCCTCATGAGTCTCTGCTGGAGAATAGGGTCATGTCTACAGTTCAGTCAGTCAACTCAGCATTCCTGTCCACTGGCCACAGGGATCTCGGTCTTCCTCTCAAGGTGCAATTGGGGAGTCAGGCCTCATCTGGTGTTGAGTCATGGAACTCAGCTTTCCTCTCGAGTTCTCAAAGGGGTGTCAGGCCTCCTGTCAAGTTCAGGTGGGGAATCAGGGCGCTTTCAAGAGGATCATCAAGGGATTTGGACCTCCAATCATATTGTGAGGGGATCCTCGGGGTTGCATTGGAGCCAGTGCAGGGGAATCAGGACTTATCTCGAGTTGAGGGGAACTCGGTGTCCTTTTTCCTTGCAGCTGGATCCGCGGGGTTCCACTCAAGATTCCATAGGTGACACAGGCCTCCCCTGGTGGTGCGTGGGGAAGTTGGAATTCCTCTTGAGTTGAAGCCGGGAATGGGCCCTCATCTCCAGATGAGCTGGGAAACACAGGGCTCTTCTCAAGTTGTGGCGGAGGACTTGAATTTCCTCTCGAGGTGTGACGGGGACCTCTGGGCTCCCTTGAGTTGAATGAAGGGAGTCAAGCCCTCTCTTGAGTTTGGAGAAGGCACTCGAGATTGCTTTCTAGGCGCTGAAGGAACAAAGGCCCTCATATCGCGAGGACGGGGGAATCTCCTGGTTTACCGCGAGTTGCGGTGAAAGGCTTGGGATTCCTCTCCAAGTATCCCAGTGAACTCAGGGAGCCTCCCGTGTTGCCTCAGGGAAGTCAAGTCTCCATTCGAGTTTCCAGGGGTGGCTCGGCATTGCCCTGGATTCATGTCAGGGGAATCAGGCCTCAATTCGCATGGAAGGGGCAATCTCAAGGTGTTTCTCGAGTTGCGGCAGGAAGTTTGAGTTCCCTCAAGTTGCGACGGGGACCTGAAGGAACCACTCCTCTTGTCTCTTTGAAAGTCAGGAATCCTTTCGTGTTGTAAGGGGCCTTTCGGGATTCCTCTAGAGTTGGTGCAAGGGACTAGGGCCATATCTTGAGTTGAGTTGGGAAACTCAGGTTTTCTCTCCAGTTCTGACTTGGATCTCGGGATCTTGGATCTTCCTATGGAGATTGCACTAGGGAGTCAGCCGTCGTATCGTGTTGAGGCACAGAACTCCACTTCCATCTTGAGGTGTAAAAAGGGTGTCAGGCCTACTATTTAGCCTGAGGTAAGAGCCTGGGGCTATTTCTAGAGGTGCCATGAGGCTCTTATTCCTCAGTTCTTATGAGGTGACACTTAGGGTTGTAAGGTGACACTTGAGTCGTGTCAGGGAAATCAGGCCTTATCTCTAGTGGATAGAAACATTGGGGTATTTTGTAACTGTGGCACGACCCCTGGAGTTCCTCTCGAGTTTGAAGGTGAGACCAGGCCCTTCTTGAGGTGCAACGGGAATGCGGAGATTCCTTTCCTGACAAAGCAGGGGAATGGAACCCCATCTCGAGATGAGTGGAAAACGGGGCTCTTCATGGGTTGGGGCGGGACATTTGGTGTTCCTCTCGAGTGGAGACGGGTATATCGGGGAACTTCTTGAGTTGCATCAAGCGTGTCAAGGACCCTTTTGAGGCTCAAGAGGGAAGGTGGGATTTCATTCAAAGGCTGCACAAGAAAAGGGCCTCATCTCGCGATGAGGAGAGAATATCCTGGTTTTTCTCAACATGTGGCAGGAAACGTGAGGTTGCTCTTGAGTTCTGAGGGGATCTCAGGGACCCGCTCATGTTGCCTCAGGAAAGTCAAGTCTCCAAGCAAGTTGCGAGGGGATCTCGTGATTCCCCTTCAGTTGGTGCAAGGGACTAGGTCCTCATCTCGAGCTGAAGCCGGAACCTCAGGGTTCCACTCCAGTGCTGACATGGATCTCAGGGTTCCTATGGAGTTTCAACAGGGGATTCAGGCCCAGTCTTCTGCGGAGACATGGAACTCTGCTTTCGTCTCGAGGTGTAAAAGGGGTGTCAGGATTCGTGTCGAGTTGACATATGGAACTGAGGCTTTCTCTCAAGGCCCCACAGGGCTCTCACACATGCCATCGTGTTTTGAGTCGATATTCTGGGTGACAGTCGAGTCAGTGCAGGGGAATCAGGTATATCTGGAATGGATTGGGACATGAGGGTCTTTTGGAATGGTGGTACGACCCCTGGAGCTCCTCTCGACTTTCAAGATGAGACCGCCACCTCTTGAGGTACGACAGGAATGCCGGGATTCGTTTCAAGACAAAACTGGGAAATGGACAATCATCTCCAGAGGAGGAGGAAAAAATGGTGCTCTTCTTGAGTTGTGGCAGGACCCTCGGAGTTCCTCTCGGGTGGAGACAGGTATGTCGGGGAATTACTTCAGTTGCATCAAGGGTGTCAAGGACCCTTTGGAAGGTCAACAGGGAAGGTGGGATTTCCCTCAAAAAGCCACAGCAGAAAAGGGCCTCATTTCTCGCTGGGGGGAGAATCTTCTGGTTTTTCTCAAGTTGCCACAGGAAACTTGGAGTTCCTCTCGAGTTACGATGGGAACCTCAGGGACATGCTCGTGTTACCTCAGGAAAATTCAGTCTCCATGCGAGTTGGGAAGGGCCTCTCAGGATTCCTCTCCAGTCGGTGCTGGGTCCTAGTTCCTCATCTGGACCTAGGCCAGAACCTCAGGGTTCCTCTCCAGTGCTGACATGGATCTCGAAGTTCCTATGGCATTTCAACAGGGGAGTCAGGCCCTGTATCATGTGGAGACATGCAAGTCTGCTTTCCTCTCGAGCTGTAACTGTAGTGTCAGGCTTCCTGTCGAGTTGACATAGGGGCCTGTGTCTTTCTCTCAAGGTGTCACAGGGCTATCACACGTGCCATCTTGTGAGTCAATACTCTGGATGACAGTCGAGTCAGTGCAGGGGATTCAGGTTTATCTGTAGTGGATTGGAACATCGGGGTCTTTTGGAAAGGTGGCACGACCCCTGGAGTCCTCTCGACTTTCAAGTTGAGACCGCCTCCTCTTGAGGTGCAATGGGACGGCTGGGATTCCTTTCCCGAAGAAGCTGGGAAATGGAACCTCATCTAGAGATGTGGAGGGAAAAACAGGTTCTTCTTGATTGTGGCAGGACACTTGGTGTTCCTCTCGAGTGGTGATGGGTATGTTGGGGAACATTTTGAGTTGCATCAAGGGTGTCAAGGACCCTTTTGAAGCTCAAGAGGGAAGGTAGGATTTCTCTCCAGACCCTGCAGTGGAAAAGGGTCTCATTTCATGTTGAGGGGAGAATCTCATGGTTTTTCTCGAGTTGTGGCAGGAAACTTGGGGTTCCTTTTGCGTTATGACAGGGACCTCAGGGACCCGCTTGTGTTGCCTCAGGAAAGTCCAGTCTCCATGCGAGTTGTGAGTAGCCTCTTGATATTCCTCTCCAGTCAGTGCCTGGTCCAAGGTCCTCATTTGGAGCTGAGGCCGGAACCTAAGTGTTCCTCTCCAGTGCTGACATGGAACTCGGGGTTCCTATGGAGTTTCAACAGGAGAGTCAAGCCTCTTCTCCTGTTAAGACATGCAAGTCAGCTTTCCTCTCGAGCTGTAACAGTAGTGTCAGGCTTCCTGACATAGGGATCTGTGGCTTTCTCTCGAGGTGTCACAGGGCTGTCACAGTTTCCATCATGTTTTGAGTCGATTCTCAGGGTGACAATCCAGTCAGTGCAGGGGAATCAGGTGTATCTGGAGTGGATTGGGACATCGGGGTCTTTTGGAATGGTGGCACAACCCTTGGAATTCCTCTCGACTTTCAAGTTGACCTCCTCCTCTTGAGTTGCCATGGGAATGCCAGGAATCCTTTCCTGATGAGGCAGGGAAATGGACCCTCATCTCGAGATGAGGAGGAAAAAACAGGGCTCTTCTTGAGTCGAGCAGGACCCTCGGTGTTCTTTTCGAGTGGAGACTTGTCGAGGTCCAGCCCTGGTAGATCCAGGGTAATTTGAAGGGGAGACGGCATGGTGTCTTAAAAAGAATTATTTAATTAGATATATAAGAGAGATTAGGGAAAAAATAGTATAGTAGAAAAATTTAGTGGAGAAAAGAAGTTCAACAACTTGCTTTATGTGGAAAACAAATAAAACCTCAGGACAAGAGGTTTGCACCATCTACATTAAGCAACTGGCACCCGTTTGAATAGTGGAGGGTGCCCCACTTTGGGATCCCTCTCTCATGGGTCTTAGAAGCCAGGTCAAGTAAGTAGACTTGGCGAGCCTCTGCGCACCAGATGGGAATTCACCCAGAAAATAGAGTAAAGAAAACATGGGGGAAACCAGTCTTTCCAGTGACTGGCCTCTCCTCTATTGTCTGGAAAGGCCTTTTTTACTTTTGAGTGTACATAGAGATCAATGGATAATACAAAATTATGCAGCATCAGCAGCCCTGACTCTTATTGAGACCTGGCTTTCTCTTTGCATATTCTCGAGTTGTGGCAGGAAACTTGGGGTTCCTTTTGCGTTATGACAGGGACCTCAGGGACCCGCTTGTGTTGCCTCAGGAAAGTCCAGTCTCCATGCGAGTTGTGAGTAGCCTCTTGATATTCCTCTCCAGTCAGTGCCTGGTCCAAGGTCCTCATTTGGAGCTGAGGCCGGAACCTAAGTGTTCCTCTCCAGTGCTGACATGGAACTCGGGGTTCCTATGGAGTTTCAACAGGAGAGTCAAGCCTCTTCTCCTGTTAAGACATGCAAGTCAGCTTTCCTCTCGAGCTGTAACAGTAGTGTCAGGCTTCCTGACATAGGGATCTGTGGCTTTCTCTCGAGGTGTCACAGGGCTGTCACAGTTTCCATCATGTTTTGAGTCGATTCTCAGGGTGACAATCCAGTCAGTGCAGGGGAATCAGGTGTATCTGGAGTGGATTGGGACATCGGGGTCTTTTGGAATGGTGGCACAACCCTTGGAATTCCTCTCGACTTTCAAGTTGACCTCCTCCTCTTGAGTTGCCATGGGAATGCCAGGAATCCTTTCCTGATGAGGCAGGGAAATGGACCCTCATCTCGAGATGAGGAGGAAAAAACAGGGCTCTTCTTGAGTCGAGCAGGACCCTCGGTGTTCTTTTCGAGTGGAGACTTGTCGAGGTCCAGCCCTGGTAGATCCAGGGTAATTTGAAGGGGAGACGGCATGGTGTCTTAAAAAGAATTATTTAATTAGATATATAAGAGAGATTAGGGAAAAAATAGTATAGTAGAAAAATTTAGTGGAGAAAAGAAGTTCAACAACTTGCTTTATGTGGAAAACAAATAAAACCTCAGGACAAGAGGTTTGCACCATCTACATTAAGCAACTGGCACCCGTTTGAATAGTGGAGGGTGCCCCACTTTGGGATCCCTCTCTCATGGGTCTTAGAAGCCAGGTCAAGTAAGTAGACTTGGCGAGCCTCTGCGCACCAGATGGGAATTCACCCAGAAAATAGAGTAAAGAAAACATGGGGGAAACCAGTCTTTCCAGTGACTGGCCTCTCCTCTATTGTCTGGAAAGGCCTTTTTTACTTTTGAGTGTACATAGAGATCAATGGATAATACAAAATTATGCAGCATCAGCAGCCCTGACTCTTATTGAGACCTGGCTTTCTCTTTGCATATCTAGTTGTATACACAAGTCTTAGGTGATTTACATCATCTTCTGGCCAGAAGGCCAATTAACATTTTACAACCCTTTTCTGATAAGGGTCTGTCAACCAGAAAACTTATTTGTGTTGTTCTTCCCAAAGTCTGGTGCCACTCTCAGAAAGCACTAAATAAAGTCACATTCTTACATAGCAAGGACACAACAATTTTTAACAATGAAAGAAGTACAGTGATTTATAACAAAGAGAAAAGTAATTAACTCAAAAGTCTAGTGTTGCTAACATCAAAACTATTATATTCCTTTTTCTATATCCCAATTACATTGATTAATATCCTTCAGATGTCTAAAAGATAAAGACTATGGAAGCCTGGCAGCAGTCATTAACTCAACAGTGAAAACCCTCTACCAATATAATTCTTAGCTTTTCAAAAAAGGCTCTGTGTCTTTAAGATGCTTTAACCTTCATACCTCTAGCGGTTGGGGGCTGTAAATAATCACAAGTTGTAAAAGTAGGAGCAGACCGGTCAGGTAAGTTAGAAAGCCATCAAAGGGGTTTAAACAAAGACATAATTTTTATATGCAAGAAACTGTTAACTGGAGCCCTAAGTTAATTCTTTTTAGAGGAAGATGATCGGGGATGGCCCCAAGTTATGTCAGAAGAGTGGAAAGCACAGTACAATAAGGCAGGAAGACTCTGGTTTTTGGGGGGTAGATGTTTGAGCAAATTCAGCGAGGCTTTCTTAAGACCCGACTTGCCTTTGCTTGTCAGACCCCTTAACCTCATGACCTTTGCCAGGGGTGGGACTCCTCGTGCTGGCTCCTGGCATTGATGGGTAAGTTGGGGAACTTCTTGAGTTGCATCAAGGGTGTCAAAGACCCTTTCGAGGCTCAAGAGGGAAGGTGGGATTTCTCTAGAGACGCAGCAGTGGAAAAGGGCCTCATCTCACATTGAGGGGAGAATCTCCTGTTTTTTCTTGAGTTGCGGCAGCAAACTTGAAGTTCCTCTTGAGTTACGACAGGGACCTCACAAACCCACTCGTGTTGCCTCGGGAAAGTCCAGTCTCCATGCGAGTTGCGAGAAGTCTCTCGAGATTCCTCTCCAGTCAGTGCCAGGTAATAGGCACACACCTGGAACTGAGGCCGGAACCCATGGGGTTCTTGGGGTTCCCATGGAGTTTCAACAGGGGAGTCAGGCCTTGTCTCGATTGGAGACATGAAAGTCTGCTTTCCTCTCGAGCTGTAACAGTAGTATCAGGCTTCCAGTCAAACTGACTTAGGGAATTGTGGCTTTCTCTCGAGGTGCCACAGGGCTATCACACCTGCCATCATGTTTTGAGTTGATACTCGGGGTGACAGTCGTGTCAGTGCAGGGGAATCAGGTTTATCTGAAGTGGATTGGGACATCAGGGCCTATTGAAATGGTGGCATGACCCCTGGAATTCCTCTCGAGTTTCAAGTTGAGACCACCTTCTCTTGAGGTGCAACAGGAATGCCGGGAATGCTTTTGCAATGAAGCAGGGAAATGGACACTCATCTCGAGATGCAGAGGGGAAAATGGGGCTATTCTGTAGTTGTTGCAGAACCTTTGGTGTTCCTCTCCAGTGGAGACCGGTATGTCGGGGAACTTCTTGAGTTGCATCAAGGGTGTCAAGGACCCTTTCAAGGCTCAAGAGGGAAGGTGGGATTTCTCTCGAAATGCTTAAGTAGAAAAGGGCCACATCTCACGTTGAGAGGAGAATCTCCTGGTTTTTCTCGATTTGCAGCAGGAAACTTGGGGTTCTACTCGAGTTACGACAGAGACATAGTGACCCGCTCGTGTTACCTCAGGAAAGTCCAGTCTCCATGTGAGTTGTGAGGGGCCTCTCGGGATTCCTCAGCAGTTGGTGCCAGGGCCGAGATCCTCATCTGGAGTTGCGGCCAGAACCTCAGGGTTCCTCTCCAGTGCTGACATGGATATTGGGGTTCCTATGGAGTTTCAAAAGGGGAGTCAGGCCTCGTCTCGTATGGAGACATGCAAGTCCGCTTTCCTCTTGAGCTGTAAAAGTAGTGTCAAGCTTCCTGTTGAGTTGACATAGAGATCTGTGCCTTTCTCTCGAGGTGCCACCGGGCTGTCACACCTTACATCATGTTTTGAGTCGATACTCGTTGTGACAGTCAAGTCAGTGCAAGGGAAGCAGGTGCATGTGGTGTGGATTTGTACATTGGGGTCTTTTGATTTGTTATACAACCCCTGGAGTTCTGTCGGGAGCCAACTTGAGGAATCACACCTGTTACAAAGGTCATGAGGAAGGAGGCCTGACATATGCAAAGGTGGGATCAGGCCTCAGGGGTCCCCCTGGACATTCTCCCAAAACCAGAGTCTGCCTACATTACTGTATTATGCTCTCACCTACACTTCTGACATTACAGGGGGCTATCCTCCACCACCTCTCTCTGAAAAGGAGCTAACTTAATATTAGCTCCAGTTAATAAATCTCTTGGCTTAACAAGAGTGTTTCTGTGCCACAGGCCTGCCACACCTCCCATCATGTTTTGAGTCAAAACTCGGTGTGAGAGTCAAGTCAGTGCAAGGGAATCAGGTTGATCTGCAGTGGATTGTGACATCAGGGTCTTTTGGAATTGTGGCACGACCCCTGGAGTTCCTCTTGAGTTTGAAATTGAGACCACCTCCTCTTGAGATGCGATGGGAACACTGGGAATCCTTTCCTGAAGAAGCAGGGAAATAGACTCTCATCTCGAGGGAAAAACGCAGCTCTTCTTGAGTTGTAGTGGGACACTCGATGTTCCTCTCGATTGGAGACTACCAGAAGCTAGCATGGGGAATCCCACCCATGGCAAAGATCATGAGGAATGCGGCCTGACAAAATGCATAGGCAGAATCAGGCCTTAGGTGTCCCCCTGGAATTTCTCAAGCATCTACCCCCAGAACCAATATCTGTCTGCCTTACTACATTATGCCTTTCACCAACTCCTCTGACATTAACAGGGGGCTATCCTCACCACCTTTTTCTGGAAAAAGTTAGTTTAGAGCTTTTAGATAATAAATTTCCTGAGCATAAGAAGAGTGTTTCAATCCAGAAACCCCTCTGATGTCTCTCTAGCCTGCCTGACAGGTTTGTCTGCACTCTTACAGCTGTGCATGTGATTGTTTGCAGCCTCCTGACTGTGAGAAGCACAGGAAGCTTAAAACATCCTAGTAATGTAGGGGCTTCTGAGGAGTCAAAATCAATAGAATAGGACTGATTAAGGGTTTCATTGTTGAGCCACTACTTGCTGCCAAGTTTTCATATCTTTTATTTGTTGATATAGTTGGTATGTATCTCTCGAAATGCTTAAGTAGAAAAGGGCCACATCTCACGTTGAGAGGAGAATCTCCTGGTTTTTCTCGATTTGCAGCAGGAAACTTGGGGTTCTACTCGAGTTACGACAGAGACATAGTGACCCGCTCGTGTTACCTCAGGAAAGTCCAGTCTCCATGTGAGTTGTGAGGGGCCTCTCGGGATTCCTCAGCAGTTGGTGCCAGGGCCGAGATCCTCATCTGGAGTTGCGGCCAGAACCTCAGGGTTCCTCTCCAGTGCTGACATGGATATTGGGGTTCCTATGGAGTTTCAAAAGGGGAGTCAGGCCTCGTCTCGTATGGAGACATGCAAGTCCGCTTTCCTCTTGAGCTGTAAAAGTAGTGTCAAGCTTCCTGTTGAGTTGACATAGAGATCTGTGCCTTTCTCTCGAGGTGCCACCGGGCTGTCACACCTTACATCATGTTTTGAGTCGATACTCGTTGTGACAGTCAAGTCAGTGCAAGGGAAGCAGGTGCATGTGGTGTGGATTTGTACATTGGGGTCTTTTGATTTGTTATACAACCCCTGGAGTTCTGTCGGGAGCCAACTTGAGGAATCACACCTGTTACAAAGGTCATGAGGAAGGAGGCCTGACATATGCAAAGGTGGGATCAGGCCTCAGGGGTCCCCCTGGACATTCTCCCAAAACCAGAGTCTGCCTACATTACTGTATTATGCTCTCACCTACACTTCTGACATTACAGGGGGCTATCCTCCACCACCTCTCTCTGAAAAGGAGCTAACTTAATATTAGCTCCAGTTAATAAATCTCTTGGCTTAACAAGAGTGTTTCTGTGCCACAGGCCTGCCACACCTCCCATCATGTTTTGAGTCAAAACTCGGTGTGAGAGTCAAGTCAGTGCAAGGGAATCAGGTTGATCTGCAGTGGATTGTGACATCAGGGTCTTTTGGAATTGTGGCACGACCCCTGGAGTTCCTCTTGAGTTTGAAATTGAGACCACCTCCTCTTGAGATGCGATGGGAACACTGGGAATCCTTTCCTGAAGAAGCAGGGAAATAGACTCTCATCTCGAGGGAAAAACGCAGCTCTTCTTGAGTTGTAGTGGGACACTCGATGTTCCTCTCGATTGGAGACTACCAGAAGCTAGCATGGGGAATCCCACCCATGGCAAAGATCATGAGGAATGCGGCCTGACAAAATGCATAGGCAGAATCAGGCCTTAGGTGTCCCCCTGGAATTTCTCAAGCATCTACCCCCAGAACCAATATCTGTCTGCCTTACTACATTATGCCTTTCACCAACTCCTCTGACATTAACAGGGGGCTATCCTCACCACCTTTTTCTGGAAAAAGTTAGTTTAGAGCTTTTAGATAATAAATTTCCTGAGCATAAGAAGAGTGTTTCAATCCAGAAACCCCTCTGATGTCTCTCTAGCCTGCCTGACAGGTTTGTCTGCACTCTTACAGCTGTGCATGTGATTGTTTGCAGCCTCCTGACTGTGAGAAGCACAGGAAGCTTAAAACATCCTAGTAATGTAGGGGCTTCTGAGGAGTCAAAATCAATAGAATAGGACTGATTAAGGGTTTCATTGTTGAGCCACTACTTGCTGCCAAGTTTTCATATCTTTTATTTGTTGATATAGTTGGTATGTAAGAAAAAACAGGTAGTAGCCCTGGTATTAGCAACATTAGATCTTTGAGTTAAGTACTTTCTTTATTATAACCCACTGCACCTTTGTTCTAAAGGGATGTAACTTTATTTAGTGCTTTGAGGGTGATGCAGATTAAAGAAAAACACTTCAAGGAAAATGAGATTAACATTCATTAAGGAAGAGAGCCATAAAGTGTTAACAGGCCTCTTGGCCTGAAGATAATGTAAATCACCTGAGACCTTTTGTATATGGACAGATATGCAGAAAGAAAGCCTGGTATCGACAAGGGTCAGGACTGCTGCCCCTGCATGACTCTGTATCTTCCATTATGTAGAACTTAGGGTATATAAGCATCTTTTGAAAATAAAACTTATGGGGTTTTTTTTCACACAATCTTGGCCTCCCCCGTGTTGACTCTCTCTCTTCCTCCCTCTCCCTCCCTCTCTTTTTCAGGCTGATCCCTTGGAACACAGAGGTCGCTGTGTCTACTTATATGCCTGGGCTTCTAAGACCCATGCAAGAGGGAGCCCAAGGCGGGGCAACTTCCGTTATTCAAGCAGGCGCCTGTGGCCTATGTAGACAGTGCAAGTTTCTTGTCTTGAGACTTTATTAGCTTTCCGTGTAAACCAAGGAATTTCAGTCTCTTTTCTCCTCTATTTTTTAACTACATTATTCTTCCCTAATCTCTCTTTAAATCTCTAATTAATCTCTCTTTAATCATCAACTCCATCCCCACTTCAAATTCCGTAGATCCACTGGGGCTGGACCCCGGCAGGAGACAGTTATGATGAAGAACTTCTTGAGTTGCATCAAGGGGTTCAAGGACCCTTTCGAGGCTCGAGAGGGAAGGTGGCATTTCTCTCAAGACATTGCAGCAGAAAAGGGCCTCATATCGCATTGAGCATAGAATCTGGTTTTTCTCGAGTTGTGGCAGGAAACTTTGGGTTCCTCTTGAGTTACAATGGGGACCTCAGCGACCCGCTCGTGTTGCCTTAGGAAAGTAAGTCCCCATGCAAGTTGCAAGGGGCCACTCAGGATTCCTCTCCAGTCGGTACAAGATCCTAGGTCCTCATCTCGAGTTGAGGCCAAAACCTCAGGATTCCTCTCCAGTGCTGACTTGGATTTCGTGGTTCCTATGGAGTTTTCACAGGAAAGTCAGGCTTCCACTCGTGTGGAAATATGGAAGTCCACTTTCACCTCGAGCTGTAAAAGTAGTGTCAGGCTTCCTGTCGAGTTGACATAGGTATCTGTGGCTTTCTGTCGAGGTGCCACAGGCCTGTCTCACCTGCTATCATGTTTTGAGATGATCCTCAGGGTGACAGTGGAGTCAGTGCAGGGGAATCAGGTTTATCTGGAGTGGATTTGTCCATCGAGGTCTTTTGGAATTGTGGCATGACATCTAGTTTCGTGTCGAGTTTCATGTTGAGACCGCCTCCTCTTGAGGTGCGACGGGAACGCCAGGATTCCTTTCCTGATGAAGCAGGTAAATGGACCCTCATCTCGAGATGAGGAGGGAAAAACAGGGTTCTTCTTGAGTTGTGGCAGGACCCTCGGTGTTCCTCCCGAATGGGGACAGGTATCTCAGGGGACTTCCTGAGTTGCATAAAGGGTGTAAACTATACTTTTGCATTTCAAGAGGGAACCTAGTATTCCTCTTGAGACACTGCTCTCGAAAAGGGCCTCATCTCGTGTTTAGGGGAGAATCTCCTGGTTTTTCTTGAGTTGCAGCTGGAAGCTTGGGGTTCCTCTTGAGTTATGACGGCGACCTCAGGTACCCGCTTGTGTTGCCTCCAAGAAGTCAGGTCTCTTTCTGAGTTGATAGAGGCACTTCGAGATTTCTCACCAGTCACCACCGGGGAATAGGTCCATGTCTATAGTTCTCTTGGTCAACTCAGTGTTCCTTTCCAGCAGTGACAGGGATCTCAGTCTTCTTCTCAATGTTCAACAAGTGATTCCAGCCTCGCCTGGTGTCAGGGCATGGAACTCTGCTTTCCTCTCCAGTTGTCAAAGGGATGTAAGGTCTCCTATTGAGTTCAGATAGGGAATCGGGACTTTTTCAAGAGGATCGGCAGGGGATTCAGGCCTCCCATTAGGTTGTGAGAGGATCCTCGGTATTTCTTTGGAGCTGCTGCAGGGGAATCAGGACTTACCTTGAGTTGAGGGGGAACTCTGTGTCCTTTTTCCCTGCAGCAGGATCCGTGGTATTCCACTCAAGATTCAATAGGTGAGACAGGCTTCCTCTGGTGGTGCAAGAGGAAGTTGGGATTCCTCTTGAGTTGAAGCAGAGAATGGGCTCTCATCTCCACATGAGGTGGAAAACACAGTGCTCTTCTCAAGTTGTGGCAGGAAACTGGGGTCTCCTCTTGAGATGTGATAGGGATCTCTGGACCCACTTTACTTGCATGGAGTCAAGCCTCATCTCGAGATTGGAGAGGACACTCAGGATTGCTTTCTAGGCACTGCAGGAACAAATGGCCTCATGTCTCATAGACGGGGAAATCTCCTGGTTTCTCTTGAGTTGCGGCAGGAGGCTTGGGATTCCTCTCCAGTTACCCCAGGGAACTCAGGGAGCCTCTTGTGTTGTCTCAGGGAAGTCAAGTCTCCATTCGAGTTGTGAGAGTGACGGCAGGATTGCTCTGGAGTCACGGCAGGGGAATTGGTCCTCAATTTGCATGAAAGGGTGAATCTCAACATATTTCTCAAGTTGCAGCAGGACGTTTGGGATCACTTGAGTTGCGACAGGGACCTGGAGGAGCCTCTCATCTTGTCTCCAGGAAGTCAGGAATCCTTTCGAATTGTGAGGGGCCTCTTGGGATTTCTCTCGAGTTGGTTCAGGGGATGAAGGCCTCATCTTGAGTTGAGGCATGAAACTCAGGGTTGTTCTCCAGTTCTGACATGGGTCTCGAAGTTCCCATGGAGATTCCCCTGGGGAGTCAGCCATCATCTCATGTTGAGGCATGGAACTCCATTTCCCTTTCGATGTGTAAAAGGGTTGTTAGCCTCCTGTCGAGTTGAGGTAGGGATCTGGAGCTATTTCTAGAGGTGCCACGGGGCTCTCAGTCCTCCCTTCGTATTGTGAGTTGATACTCGGGGTTCCATTTGAGTCATTGCAGGGGAATCAGGCCTTATCTCTGAGAAGTGGATGGGGACATTGGGGTCTTTTGGAATTGTGGCATGACCCTTGGAGTTCTTCTCGAGTTTCAAGATGAGACAGCTTCCTCTTGAGGTGCAGCAGGAATGTCAGGATTCCATTCCCGAGGAAGCAGGGGAATGGACCCCCATTTTGAAATGAAGAGGGGAAAACGGCTCTCTTCTTGAATTGTGGTGAGACACTCAGTGTTCTTCTTGAGTGGAGACGGGTATGTTGGGGAACATCTTGTGTTCCAGAAAGGGTGTAAAGGACCCTTTCGAGTCTGCAGAGGGACAGCCCTGTGGCACCTCGAAAGAAAGCCCCAGATCCCTATGTCAAGTCGACAGGAAGCCTGACACCCCTTTTACATCTCGAGAGGAAAACGGAGTTCCATGTCTCCACACAAGACGAGGCTTGACTCCCCTGTTGAAACTCCATGGGAACCCTGAGATCTATGTCAGCACTGGAGAAGAAGACTGAGGTTCTGGCCTCTACTCGAGATGAGACCCTAGGTCCCTGCTCTGACTGGAGAGGAATCCCGAGAGGCCCCTCACAAGTCACATGGAGACTTGACTTTCCTGAAGCAACACAAGCATGTCCCTGAGGTCCCTGTCACAACTTGAGAGAAACCCCAAGTTTCCTGCTGCAACTCGAGGAAAACCAGGAGATTCTCCCTGCAACATGAGATGAGGCCCTTTTCTGCTGCAGCATCTCCAGAGAAATGCCACCTTCCCTCTTGAGCCTCAAAAGGGTCCTTGACACCTTTTATGCAACTCAAGAAGTTCCCTGACATACCCGTCTCCACTCAAGAGGAACACCGTGTGTCCCACCACCACTCAAGAGGAGACCCGTTGTCACCTCCTCATCTCAAGATGGGGGTCCATTCCCTTCCTTCATTGGGAAAGGGTTACCGACGTTCACCTTGCTTCTCTAGAGGAGGCTGGGCTCACTTGGAATTTAGAGAGGAACTGCAGGGGTCGTGCCACTATTCCAAAAGACCCTGATGTCCCCATCCACTCAAGATAAGATCTGATTCCCCTGCCATGACTCGAATGGAATTCTGAGTATCACCTTGCAACATGAAAGGAGGACTGAGTCCCGTGTCATCTCTAGAAATAGCCCCAGATCCCTACCTCAGCTAGACAGGAGGCCTGAAACCCCTTTTACACCTCGAGAGGGAAGCAGAGTTCTGTGCCTCAACACGAGATGACAGCTGACTCCCCAGGTGTATCTCCATAGGAACCCCGAGATCCAAGTCAGAACTGGAGAAGAATCCTAAGTTTCCTGCCTCAACTCGAGATGAGACTCTAGTCCCCTGCACCAACTTGAGAGGAATCCCGAGATGCCCCTCACAATTTGAAAAGATTCCTGACTTGCCAGAGGCAAGATGAGAGGATCCCTCAGGTCCCCGTCGCAACTCGAGGGAACCCAAACTTCCTGCTGCAACTCGAGAAACACCTTGAGATCGCCCCTTCCATGCGAATTGAGCCCTGATTCCCCTGCCGAGATTCCAGATCGATCCTGCACTCCCCCTGGCAACTTGAATGGAGACTTGACTTCCTTCAGGCAACACAAGAGGCTCCCTGAGTTCACTGGGGTACCTGCAGAGGAACCCCAAGCTGCCCACCACAACTGGAGGAAAACCAGGAGATTCCCCCATCCTCGCGACATGAGGCCTTTTTTTCCTGCAGAGCCTAGAGAGTAATCTCGAGTGCCCTCTCCAAACTTGAGAGGAGGCTTGACTCCCTTCATGCAAATCAAAGAGGCCCAGAGATCCCCATCACACCTCGAGAAGAAACCCGAGCGAGTTTCCTGCCACAACTCGAGAAGAGCCCCTTGTTTCCCACCTCATCTGGAGATGAAGGCCCATTCCTGGCTTCAAGTCAAGAGGAATCCCAACTTCCCCTCCCACCACCAGGGGAGGCCTGTCCCACCTATTGAATCTCAAGTGGAACCCTGTGGCTCCTGCTGCAAGGAGAAAGAACATCGAGTTCCCCCTCAACTCAAGATAAGTCCTGATCCCCTGCATCGACTCAATTGTGACACCGAGAGTCCCCTCACAACATGATGGGAGGCCTGACTCCCCTGCTGATCCTCTTTAAAAAGCCCTGATTCCCCACCTGAACTAGACAGGAGGCCTGACACCCCTTTGACAACTCGAGGGGAAAGCCGAGTTCCATGCCCCGACACCGGATGAGGCCTGACTCCCTAGTTGAACCTTGAGAGGAAGGCTGAGATCCCTGTCGCTGCCAGACAGGAATGCTGAGTTGACCGACTGAACTCTAGACACGGCCCTATTCACTGGCAGCGACTTGAGAGCAATCCTGACGGGCTCCTCGCAGCTCTGAAGGGAACTGACTTCTTGGAGGCATTGCCAGCGAGTCCCTGAGGTCCCCATTGCACCTCGAGAGGAACCCCAAGCTTCCCGCCACAACTCGAGAAAAACCACGTGATTCTCCCCTCAACGCGAGATGAGGCCCTTTTCCAGAGCAGTGTCTCAAGAGGAATCCCACATTCCCTCCTGAAAAGTGAAAGGATACTGGACACCCTTTAGGCAGCTCCAGAAGTCCCTGAGTTACTTGTCCCCACTTGAGAGGAACACTGAGTTTCATGCCACAACTCAAGAAAAGCCCCATTTTCCCCCTCCTCAACTCAAGACGAGGGTCGATTCCGCCCCTTCCTCAGTAAAGGAATCCCAACGTTCCTGTTGCACCTCAAGAGGAGGCCAGTCTCACCTTGAAACTCAAGCGCATCCCCAGGAGTCGTGCCTCAATTCAAAAAGACCCCAATTTCCCCATCCACTCCAGATAAGCCTGATTCCCCTGCATTGACTCGACTGTCACCCTGATTATCAACTCAAAACACGATGGGAAGTGTGACAGTCATGTGTCACCTCGAGAAATAGTCCCAGATCCCTATGTCAACTCCACAGGAAACCTGACTGCCCTTTGACACCTTGAGAGGAGAGCGGAGTTCCATGTCTCCACACAAGATGAGGCCTGAATCCCCTGTTGAAACTCCATAGGAACCACGAGATCCATGTCAGCACTAGAGAGGAAACCTGAGGTTCCAGCCTCAAATCCAGATGAGGCCCTATGCCCTTGCATCGACTGGAGAGGAATCCCGAGAGGCCCCTCGCAACTCGATTGAAGACTTGACTTTCCTGAGGCAACACGAGAGGGTCCCCGAGGTGCCTGCACAACTTGAGGGAATCCAGTGTTTCCACTGCAACTCGAGAAACACCTTGAGATTCCCCTTTCAATGTGAATTGAGGCCTGATTCCCCTGCCATGACTCCAGAGCAAGCCCGCATTCCCCATTGCAACTCAAATGGAGACTTGAGTTCCCCAAGGCAACAAGAGTGGCTCCCTGAGTTCCCCATGGTACCTGGTGAGGAATCCCAAGGCTCCCACTGCAACTCGAGAAAAACCTCGAGATTCCCCGTAAATGTGAGATGAGGCCCTTTGATTCTGCAGCACCTAGAGAGCAATAGTGGGAAATAGTGGAAACAGTGTCAGACTTTATTTTGTGGGGCTACAAAATCACTGCAGATGGTGACTGCAGCCATAAAGTTAAAAGACGCTTACTCCTTGGGAGAAAAGTTATGACCAACCTAGACAGCATATTCAAAATCAGAGACATTACTTTGCCAACTAAGGTCCACTTAGTCAAGGCTATGGTTTTTCCTGTGGTCATGTATGGATGTGAGAGTTGTACTATGAAGAAGGCTGAGCACTGAAGAATTGATGCTTTTGAACTGTGGTGTTGGAGAAGACTCTTGAGAGTCCCTTGGACAGCAAGGAGATCCAACTAGTCCATTCTGAAGGAGATCAACCCTGGGATTTCTTTGGAAGGAATGATGCTAAAGCTGAAACTCCAGTACTTTGGCCACCTCATGCGAAGAGGTGACTCATTGGAAATGACTCTGATGCTGGGAGGGATTGGGGGCAGGAGGAGAAGGGGATGATCTTGGATGAGATGGCTGGATGGCATCACGGACTCGATGGATGTGAGTCTGAGTGAACTCTGAGAGATGGTGATGAACAGGGAGACCTGGCGTGCTGCGATTCATGGGGTTGCAAAGAGTCGGACACGACTGAGTGACTGAACTTGAACTTGAACTTAGAGAGCAATGCCAAGTTCCCTTTCAAAACTTGAAAGGAAGCTTGACTCACTTCATGCCACTCAAGGAGGCCCAGAGATCCCCATCAACCCTCAAGATGAAACCCAAGTTTCCCACCACAACTCGAGGAGAGCCCCATGTTTTCCACCTCATCTGGAGGTGAGGGCCCATTCCCTGCTTCAACACAAGACAAATCCCAACTTTCCCTCACACCACAAGAAGAGGCCTGTCTCATCTATTGAATCTTCAGTGGAACCCTGAGGATCCTACTGCAAGGAAAAAAGACACTGGTTCCCCTTCGGCTCAACAGAAGTCCTGATTCCCCTGTGCTGCCTCCAATGGAACACCGAGTATCCCCTCGCATGTTGGGAGGCCTGACACACCTGCTGATCCTCTTGAAAAAGCCCAAATTCCCAGCCTGAATTCGACAGGAGTCTTGTCAACCTTGACAACTCAAGAGGAAAGCAGAGTTCCATGCCTCAACACAAGACGAGGCCTGACTCCTCAGCTGAACCTTGATAGGAAGCCTGAGATCCCTATCAATGCTGGAGAGGAACACTAAGTTTCCCGACTTAAATCTAGATACGGCTCTATTGGCTGGCAGCAACTTGAGAGGAATCAGGACGTGACCCTCGCAACTCGAAAAGAGACCTGACTTCTCAGAGGCAAGTTGAGCGAGTCCCTGAGGTCCCTGTCACAACTCGAGAGGAACCCCAAGCGTCCTGTCGCAACTCGAGAAAAACCATGAGATTCTCCCCCTCAACGTGAGATGAGGCCCTTTTCCAAGGGAGTGTCTCAAGAGGAATATCACATTCCCTCCTGAAACGTGAAAGGGTACTGGACACCCTTAAGGCAACTCTGGAAGTTCCCTGAGATACCCATCCCCACTCGAGAAGAACACTGAGTTTCACACCACCACTCAAGAAGAGCCCCATTTTCAGCCTCCTAAACTCGAGATGAAGGTCAATTCACCTGCTTCATCAGTAAAGGAATCCCAACATTCCCGTCGCACGTCAAGAGGAAGCCAGTCTCACCTTGAAACTCAAGCACATCCCCGGGAGTCGTGCCTTAATTCGAAAAGACCCCAATTTCCCCATCCATTCCAGATCAGCCTGATTCCCCTGCACTGACTTGACTGTAACCCCGAATATCAACTCAAAACACGAAGGGAGGTGTGACAGCCCCGTGGCACCTCGAGAAATAGCCCAGATCTCTATGTCAACTCGACAGGAAGCCTGACACCCCTTTTACACCTCAAGAAGGAAGCGGAGTTCCATGCCCCAACATGAGACAACGTCTGACTCTCTAGTCGAATCTCCTTAGGAACCCCAAGATCCATGTCAGAGCTGGAGAGGAAACCTGAGTTTCCCGCCTCAACTCAAGATGAGGCCCTAGTCCCCAGCACCAACTCAAGAGGAATCCCAAGAGGCCCCTCACAACTCGAAAGGATTCCTGACTTCCCATATGCACCATGAGAAGCTCCCTGAGGTCACCATCGCAACTCGAGGGAATGCAAAGTTTCCTGTCACAACTCAAGAAAGACCTCGAGATTCCCCCTTCAATGCAAATTGAGGCCCCATTCCCCTGTCTTGACTCAAGAGCAATCCTGCACTCCCCCCAGCAATTCAAACAGAGACTGGACTTCCCTGTGGCAATACAAGACACTCCTTAAATTCCCCTTCATAACTCGAGAGAAACCCCAAACTTCCCACCGCAACTCAAGAAAAAACCACGAGATTCCCCTGTCATCGTGAGATGAAGCCCTTCTTTTCCTGCTGGGCCTAGAGAGCAATCTCGAGTTCCCTCTCAAAACTCCATAGGAGGCTTGACTCCATTTAGGCCACTCAAAGGGCTCCAAGAGATACTCATCACAACTCAAGAGGACAAAGTTCTTTGCTTCAGTGCGAGAGGAGGCCTGATTCCCCAGGTGAACTTTGAACACAACCTCGAGATCCCTGTCACCACTGGAGAGGAACATGGAGTTTCTGGACACAAGTTTTGTTTGTTTGTTTTTTTCATTGAACACATTTTTATTGAGCACCTACTACATACAACAGATACTGACCCAGATGCCGGTGGTACAGATACAGCAGAAGACAAAAAAAAAAAAAAATCCCATTGCAACTCAAATGGAGACTTGAGTTCCCCAAGGCAACAAGAGTGGCTCCCTGAGTTCCCCATGGTACCTGGTGAGGAATCCCAAGGCTCCCACTGCAACTCGAGAAAAACCTCGAGATTCCCCGTAAATGTGAGATGAGGCCCTTTGATTCTGCAGCACCTAGAGAGCAATAGTGGGAAATAGTGGAAACAGTGTCAGACTTTATTTTGTGGGGCTACAAAATCACTGCAGATGGTGACTGCAGCCATAAAGTTAAAAGACGCTTACTCCTTGGGAGAAAAGTTATGACCAACCTAGACAGCATATTCAAAATCAGAGACATTACTTTGCCAACTAAGGTCCACTTAGTCAAGGCTATGGTTTTTCCTGTGGTCATGTATGGATGTGAGAGTTGTACTATGAAGAAGGCTGAGCACTGAAGAATTGATGCTTTTGAACTGTGGTGTTGGAGAAGACTCTTGAGAGTCCCTTGGACAGCAAGGAGATCCAACTAGTCCATTCTGAAGGAGATCAACCCTGGGATTTCTTTGGAAGGAATGATGCTAAAGCTGAAACTCCAGTACTTTGGCCACCTCATGCGAAGAGGTGACTCATTGGAAATGACTCTGATGCTGGGAGGGATTGGGGGCAGGAGGAGAAGGGGATGATCTTGGATGAGATGGCTGGATGGCATCACGGACTCGATGGATGTGAGTCTGAGTGAACTCTGAGAGATGGTGATGAACAGGGAGACCTGGCGTGCTGCGATTCATGGGGTTGCAAAGAGTCGGACACGACTGAGTGACTGAACTTGAACTTGAACTTAGAGAGCAATGCCAAGTTCCCTTTCAAAACTTGAAAGGAAGCTTGACTCACTTCATGCCACTCAAGGAGGCCCAGAGATCCCCATCAACCCTCAAGATGAAACCCAAGTTTCCCACCACAACTCGAGGAGAGCCCCATGTTTTCCACCTCATCTGGAGGTGAGGGCCCATTCCCTGCTTCAACACAAGACAAATCCCAACTTTCCCTCACACCACAAGAAGAGGCCTGTCTCATCTATTGAATCTTCAGTGGAACCCTGAGGATCCTACTGCAAGGAAAAAAGACACTGGTTCCCCTTCGGCTCAACAGAAGTCCTGATTCCCCTGTGCTGCCTCCAATGGAACACCGAGTATCCCCTCGCATGTTGGGAGGCCTGACACACCTGCTGATCCTCTTGAAAAAGCCCAAATTCCCAGCCTGAATTCGACAGGAGTCTTGTCAACCTTGACAACTCAAGAGGAAAGCAGAGTTCCATGCCTCAACACAAGACGAGGCCTGACTCCTCAGCTGAACCTTGATAGGAAGCCTGAGATCCCTATCAATGCTGGAGAGGAACACTAAGTTTCCCGACTTAAATCTAGATACGGCTCTATTGGCTGGCAGCAACTTGAGAGGAATCAGGACGTGACCCTCGCAACTCGAAAAGAGACCTGACTTCTCAGAGGCAAGTTGAGCGAGTCCCTGAGGTCCCTGTCACAACTCGAGAGGAACCCCAAGCGTCCTGTCGCAACTCGAGAAAAACCATGAGATTCTCCCCCTCAACGTGAGATGAGGCCCTTTTCCAAGGGAGTGTCTCAAGAGGAATATCACATTCCCTCCTGAAACGTGAAAGGGTACTGGACACCCTTAAGGCAACTCTGGAAGTTCCCTGAGATACCCATCCCCACTCGAGAAGAACACTGAGTTTCACACCACCACTCAAGAAGAGCCCCATTTTCAGCCTCCTAAACTCGAGATGAAGGTCAATTCACCTGCTTCATCAGTAAAGGAATCCCAACATTCCCGTCGCACGTCAAGAGGAAGCCAGTCTCACCTTGAAACTCAAGCACATCCCCGGGAGTCGTGCCTTAATTCGAAAAGACCCCAATTTCCCCATCCATTCCAGATCAGCCTGATTCCCCTGCACTGACTTGACTGTAACCCCGAATATCAACTCAAAACACGAAGGGAGGTGTGACAGCCCCGTGGCACCTCGAGAAATAGCCCAGATCTCTATGTCAACTCGACAGGAAGCCTGACACCCCTTTTACACCTCAAGAAGGAAGCGGAGTTCCATGCCCCAACATGAGACAACGTCTGACTCTCTAGTCGAATCTCCTTAGGAACCCCAAGATCCATGTCAGAGCTGGAGAGGAAACCTGAGTTTCCCGCCTCAACTCAAGATGAGGCCCTAGTCCCCAGCACCAACTCAAGAGGAATCCCAAGAGGCCCCTCACAACTCGAAAGGATTCCTGACTTCCCATATGCACCATGAGAAGCTCCCTGAGGTCACCATCGCAACTCGAGGGAATGCAAAGTTTCCTGTCACAACTCAAGAAAGACCTCGAGATTCCCCCTTCAATGCAAATTGAGGCCCCATTCCCCTGTCTTGACTCAAGAGCAATCCTGCACTCCCCCCAGCAATTCAAACAGAGACTGGACTTCCCTGTGGCAATACAAGACACTCCTTAAATTCCCCTTCATAACTCGAGAGAAACCCCAAACTTCCCACCGCAACTCAAGAAAAAACCACGAGATTCCCCTGTCATCGTGAGATGAAGCCCTTCTTTTCCTGCTGGGCCTAGAGAGCAATCTCGAGTTCCCTCTCAAAACTCCATAGGAGGCTTGACTCCATTTAGGCCACTCAAAGGGCTCCAAGAGATACTCATCACAACTCAAGAGGACAAAGTTCTTTGCTTCAGTGCGAGAGGAGGCCTGATTCCCCAGGTGAACTTTGAACACAACCTCGAGATCCCTGTCACCACTGGAGAGGAACATGGAGTTTCTGGACACAAGTTTTGTTTGTTTGTTTTTTTCATTGAACACATTTTTATTGAGCACCTACTACATACAACAGATACTGACCCAGATGCCGGTGGTACAGATACAGCAGAAGACAAAAAAAAAAAAAAAACCCAGCCCTTACAGAGCTCCTGGAGCTTACATTCCTGTGAAATTAAGGCAAGAAAACTAATACATGGAGAAAAGGACAAGTTATGGGCCAAAGAACAGTTCCTCTGAAGAGTAACAAAGTGGATCCCTATTGTTGAAGTCAGAAGAACCAATGAAGTCCCTACAGGGTGACCCAAAGACACAGGGCCCTGTTGAGCTCCCTGCCCCAAGCCTGAGGAAGAAAGGGCTCACAGTCTCCCCTGTGCCACATCTAAGCATGGAGGTCAATGCACAGTGCTCCCCAGGAGGGCCACAAGGCCAGTAAAGTGTCTGTCTCCAAACCAGAGGCAAGCAATGGTTGTGTAAATTCGTTTCAATCAAGACAATAGTCTCTCAAATATGAAATTCAATGAAGATGAACATTAACTGCAGGTAATAAAAAAAAAGAACTATGAAACAAAAATTGTTTACAGCATAATAATTAATGATTTCTTAAGGGAAAGAAAAGATTTTTGCCTAAGAAAATATTTAATCCTTAGCCCAGAAGTAATAAAATAGAAAATTACTGTAAACTAGTTTGGCAGTTTTAAATGCACTCAGATAATTTTGATTTTAAATGTTTTGCTTTTCTAAGATAAGACAAACTTTAATTTATCCAGTCACACCTTTATTTAGATACATTGAATTCGCTCTTTATACCTGATAGATATACACACATATTTAAAGGAGGATTTATATATTTTTTCTTTTAAATTTATGAATTTTTTCACCAAATCAAACTTGCGTTGCTGTAATGACTTTTTAACTAATGAAGTTTTATTGGAGCTTATTCTTCTCTCAGTGCATCTTGCTGAGTCTGAATCTTGCTGTAGTCTGCTTGTTTCCATTTTGGTTTTCAAATAGTTTCTTTCATTTATAGTCTCTTAAACCCAATGAGCCCTGTTCTGTTTTCTGAAGACACAAAGACTTCTAGGAAGCTTTGTACATGAAACCATTTCAGAAAGCCAAGTTTGACCAAATAATTTAAATTTTGTCTTACCTTTGGACACAAGTTTACATTAGGCCTCTTTCCCCTGCAGTGACTTGCAAGGAATCCTGAGGAGCTTGTCACAACTCAAAATGAGACCAGACTTCCCTGAAGCAGTAGGAGTGGGACCCTGGTGTTCCCATCACAACTCGAGAGGAATGCCAAACTTCCCGCTAATCCTCAAGGAAAACCACAGGATTCTCCCCTCAACGTGAGATGAAGCCATTTCCTACTGCAGTGTCTCAAGACAAATCCCACGTTAATTCTTGAAACTCGAAATGGTAATCGAAACCCATTATGCAACTCAATAAGTTCCCCTACACTCCAGCCCCCACTTGAAAGGAACACCGAGTTTCCTGGCACAACTCAGTCTGAGCCCTTTTCCCCTCCTCAACTTGAGATGAGGGTCGATTCCTCTGCTTTGTCTGGAAAGAAATCCCAACATTCCCATCGCACCTCAAGAGGAGGCTGGTCTCACACTGAAACTCGAGAGGAACTCTTGTGGGTCGTGCCACAATCTCAAAGACACCGATTTCCCCATTCACTCGAGATAAGGTCTGATGCCCCTGCACCGATTCGAATGTAACCATGAGTATCAAATCACAACAGGAAGGGGGACTGACACCCTGGTTGCATCCTCTAGAAAAAGTTGCAGGTTCCAAATACAGCTCGACAAGAGGCCTGACACCCCATTCACAACTCGAGAAGCAAGCCGAGTTCCCTGCCTCAACACAAGACGAAGCCTGCCTCCCCTGTTCAAACTATGCAGAAACCTTGAGATCGAGGTCAGAAATGGAGAGGAACCCTGAGGTTTCCACCTCAACTCGAGATGAGGCCCTATTCATTCCTGCAATGATGTGAGAGGAATCCCGAGGTGCCCTTCGCAACTTGAAAAGTGATCTGGAAAGAAAGAAAGAAAGAGAGAAGGAAAGAAAGAAAGATCTGACTTCCCTGAGGAAACACAAGCGGATCCCCCAGGTACCCACAGAACTCCAGAGGAATCTTAAGCTTCCCACTGCAACCTGAAAAAAAACACAAAATTCTCCCTTCCACGAGAGATGAGGCCCTTTTACGCTGCAGCGTTTGCCAAAAAATCCCACGTTCCCTCTTGGAACTTGAAAGGGTACTTGACACCCTTTATGAAACCCCAGAAATTCCCTGACATACCGGACCCCACTTCAGTGGAACACCGAGTTTCCTGGCACAACTCAATCTGAACCCCCTTTCCCCTCCTCATCTCAAGATGAGGGTCGATTCCCCTGTTTTGTCTGCAAAGGAATCCCAACGTTCTTGTCGCACCTCAAGAAGAGGCCAGTCTCACATTGAAACTCAAGAGGAACCCTCGTGGGTCATGCTTCAATCCTAAAGACACCAATTTCCCCATCAACTCGAGATAAGGCCTGGTGCCACTGAACTGATTCAAATGTAACCCTGAGTATCAAGTCACAACACGAAGGGGTACTGACACTGCAGTTGCATTCTCAAGAAAAAGCTGCAGGTTCCAAATACAACTCAACAAGAGGCCTGACACCCCGTTCAAATCTCGAGACACAAGCCGAGTTCCATGCCTCAACACAAGATGAGGCCTGCCTCCCCTGTTCAAGCTCCACAGAAACCCTGAGATCGAGGTCAGAAATGAAGAGGAATGCTGAGGTTCCCACCTCAACTCGAGGTGAGGCCATATTCATCCCTGCAGCAACACGAGAGGAATCGCGAGGTGCCCCTTGCAACTCGAAAGCAAATCTGACTTCCCTGAGGAAACACGAGCGGGTTCCCCCAGGTCCCCATGCAACTCCAGAGGAACACTAAGCTTCCCGCTACAACTTGACAAAAAACACGAAATTCTCCCATCCACGGGAGATGAGGCCATTTTACCCTGCAGCGTTTCCTAAGAAATCCCACATTCCCTCTTGGAAATTGAAAGGGTACTTGACACCCTTTAGGAAATCCTAGAAGTTTCCCGAGATACCTGTACACACTCGAGAGGAATGCTGAGTTTCCCACTACAATTCAAGAAGACCCCGTTTTCCCCTCCTCAACTTGAGATGAGGGTCGACTCCCTGGCTTCGTCTGAAGAGGAGTGCCGACGTCCCTATGGCCCCTCAAGAGGTGGCTGGTCTCAACTTGAAACTGGAGAGGAACCCAGGGGTCTTGCCACAATTCAAAAGACACGAATTTCCCCATCCACTCGAAATAAGGCCTGATTCCCTTGTACCGATTTGAATGCAACCCTGAGAATCAACTCACAACATGAAAGGAGGACTTATACCCCGGTTGCAAATTGCAGAAAAGCCCCAGGTCCCCAATTCAACTCAACTTGAGGCCTGGAACCTTTTTTACAACTCAAGAGGAAAGCAGAGTTCCATGTCTCAACACAAGTCGAGACCTGACTCCCTGCTTGAAACTGCATACACACATTAGATTCACATCAGAACAGCAGAGGAACCCTGGGGTTCCCACCTCAACTCGAGATGAGGCCCTCTTCCATTGCACCATCAGAGGAATCCTGAGAGGCCCCTCACAACTCAAAAGGATTCCTGACTTTCCATAGGCACCATGAGAAGCTCCCTGAGGTCACCATCGCAACTTGAGGGAACACAGAGTTTCCTGCCGCAACTCAAGAAAGACTTCGAGATTCCCCCTTTAATGCAAATTGAGGCCCCATTCCCCTGTCTTGACTCAAGAGCAATCCCGCACTCCCCCTCACAACTCGAATGATGACTGGACTTCCCTGTGGCAACACGAGAGGCTCCCTGAGTTCCCCGTCTTAACTCGAGAGAAACCCCAAACCTCCCACCGCAACTCAAGAAAAATCATGAGATTCCCTTGTCATCGTAAGATGAGGCCCTACTTTTCCTGCTGGGCCTAGAGAGCAATCCTGAGTTCCCTCTCAAAACTAGATAAGAGGCTTGACTCCCTTTAAGCCTCTCAAAGGGCTGCCAGGGATACCCGTTGCAACATGAGAGGAGAGCAGAGTTCTTTGCTTCAATGCGAGAGGAGGCCTGATTCCCCAGGTGAACCTTGAACACAACCCCGAGACCCCTGTTGCCACTGGAGAGGAATATGGAGTTGCTGAACACAAGTCTACATGAGGCCTATTTCCCCTGCAGTGACTTATGAGGAATCCCGAGGTGCCCGTCACAACTCAAAATGAGGCCTGACTTCCCTGAGGCAATACGAGCAGCACCCTGAGGTCCACATCACAACTCGAGAGGAACACCAAACTTCCCACCAAGCCTCGAGAAAATCCACGGGATTCTCCCCTCAACGTGAAATGAGGCCCTTTCCCACTGCAGCATCTTGAGAAAAATCCCACATTCCCTCTTGAAACTCGAAACAGAACTCAACACCCATTATGCAACTCAAGAAGTTCACCTACATTTCATCCCCACTCGAGAGAACTGGACATGGAACAAAAGACTGGCTCCAAATAGGGAAAGGAGTACGTCAGGCTGTATATTGTCACCCTGTTTATTTAACTTATATGCAGAGTACATCATGAGAAACGCTGGCCTGAAGGAAGCACAAACTGGAATCAAGATTGCTGGGAGAAATATGCAGATGACACCACCCTTATGGCAGAAAGTGAAGAGTAAATAAAAAGCCTCTTGATTAAAATGAAAGAGGAGAGTGAAAAAGTTGGCTTAAAGCTCAACATTCAGAAAACGTAGATCAAGGCATCCGGTCCCATCACTTCATGGCAAATAGATGGGAAACAGTGGAAACAGGGCTGACTTTATTTGGGGGGGCTCGAAAATCATTGCAGATGATGACAGCAGTCATGAAATTAAAAGATGCTTACTCCTTGGAAGGAAGTTTATGACCAACCTAGACAGTATATTGAAAAGCAGACACATTATTTATCAACAAAGGTCCGTCTAGTCAAGGCTATGGTTTTTCCAGTGGTCATGTATAGACGTGAGAGTTGGACTATAAAGAAAGCTGAGCACTGAAGAATTTATACTTTTGAACTGTGGTGTTGGAGAAGACTCTTGAGAGTCCCTTGGACTGCAAGGAGATCTAACCAGTCTATCCTAAAGGAGACCAGTCCTGGGTGTTCACTGGAAGGACTGATGTTGAAGCTGAAACTCTAATACTTTGGCCACCTGATGACAGGAGCTGAGTCATTGGAAAAGACCCTGATGCTGAGAAAGATGGGGGACAGGAGGAGAAGGGGACAACAGTGGATGAGACGGCTGGATGGCATCACTGACTCAATGGACATGGGTTTGGGAAGATTCTGGGAGATGGTGATGGACAGAGTGGCCTGGCATGCTGCAGTCCACGGGGTTGAGAATAGTCAGACATGACTGAGTGACTGAACTGAACTGAGGAGGCAGATGTTGTTACTATCTACATTTTAAGGATGAGAAAAATGAGGCACAAAATTTCCCACTGCTGATAAACAGTTGTGTTGAGATTCACACTATAGCACCCTGATTCCAATGCCTTGCCCTTAACCATTATGGTTAAAGTCTGTGTTACTTTCCTTGGGCTGCTGTAACACCATACTGAAATTTTGATGGTTTAAACAACAGAGATTCATTTACTCACAGATTTAGAGGCTGGAAATCTGAGATCAACGAGTCTTCTAAGGCCTGTGGGAAAAAGCCTCTCTGGCCTGTAGAGGGTCTTCTTCCTGTACATGTTTGTGTCTAGGTTTCTCTTTTTAATAAAGGTGCCAGTCACATTGCATTAAGGCCCACCTAATGGCCTCATTTTAACTTCTACAGATACTCTATTTCCAAATAAGATCACTTTCTGAGGTACCAAGATGCAGGATTTCAACATATGAATGGGGATGGCAATTCCACACACAATGTTTTGAACAGAAGGGACTCAACAAACATTCATTCCTTTTATACTGACAAGCCTCATGGTTCAGCCTAGCAGTGAGGTCTACACATGAGGAAGCTGAATAGACAGCTGTAGCAGGTGCACATGCACAGAACTTCTTATGTGAGGTCTGAGAGGTCTAACTGCATCAGGAAGGCATGAGGTGTGACAACATCAGGAAGGCGTCCTGCAAGAAGTGTATGTAGCACAAGATATGTAGTTTTAGGTCTTTAATAAGATGTTGGAAAATATACTCCTGTCTTAGCATCTGGATTTGTTTTAATGACTTCTCAAAGCTATGCTAGACATTCACAGCTCAGTATCTCTAGTTTCAGTTCAGTTCAGTTCAGTTCAGTTCTGTCACTCAGTCATGTCCAACTCTTTGCTACCCCATGGGCTGCAGCACGCCAGGCCTGCTAGTTTCTAGTGTAGCCTAATAAAAAAAAGTAATTACATCATATTAAAGATAATTTGATTGTTACTGAGATGGTAATTTACTTGAAATGCTTATTGTAACAGGCACATATTGGCAAGGAGGAAATTTAGCATAAATGCAAACAGTGTTGGTAGTAAAACTGAAAGACTTTCAATGCAGTTAATTCAATAGTAATTATTTTCTGAACATATCCTGAGTAGCAGGAATACAATTATACACAAAAAGAGCCTTAAGAAAATAACTGCTCTACACTCCACCTGAAGCAATAGTCCATAAAATCTCTGATAATGGTCTCCGTGAAGAGCATGGCTCTTCCTCCAAGAGATCAGTACTTCAATACTGAAAAGAAGTTTCCCTAAGAAGCTGAGCATTCACTGGGTGGCCCTGTTAGGATGCTTTTTTCAGTGGGCTATCTGCTCTCCCCAGCTGGTAGCCCTCCTAGGCCTATAGTGAATGTAATCTAATAGAGTCCCTTACCCCCAAAATATTTATTTGCATCTTCTATTCTCAGACCACAATCTCTCATCCTGCCTGCTTATCCCTTTAGTCACAGTCCCCTCACCCCACACACACTCTTGTTTAGGCCTCTGCTTTCTCCTTCTTTCCCCCTCTTGGACTGACAGTCTCCTATATGGTTCAGGGCCCATGGTCCACAATGTCAACCCTCTCTTGTGAGGGCCCTTGCTTTTGTATCCCACTCCTGACCCCCAACCCAATCAGATTGTAGTCTTTTATCAGTCAAGCCTAACTGAGTGATATCAGGGAAACTTCTGCCCAGAAGTCTTGCTACTGCATCCTCACATCAGCCAGTTTTCTCCAGAAAAACAAAATCAATAGGCTATATATATATATATAAACAAGACCCAGTTTCCCCATCAGAACAAGACCCAGTTTCCCCCATCAGAACAAGACCCAGTTTCCCCCACAGTCAGCCTCTCCCATCAGGAAGCTTCCATAAGCCTCTTATCATTATCCATGAGAGAGCATACAAAATGAAAAACACAATCACAGAAAATTAACCAAACTGACCACATGGACCACAGCCTTGTCTAATTCAATGCAACTATGAGCCATTCTATGTAGGGGTCACCCAAGATGGATGGGTCATGGTAGAGAGTTCTGACAAAATGTGATCCACTGGTAAAAGGAATGGCAATCCACTTCAGTATTCTTGCCTTCAAAACCCCATGAACAAAGAGTATGAAAGGCAAAAGATATGACACTAAAAGATGAACTCCTAGGTCAGTAGATGCGCCTGGAGAAGACTGGAGAAAGAACTCCAGGAACTATGAAGAGACGGAGCCAAAGTGAAAACAATGCCCAGTTGTGGATGCGACTGGTGATGGAAGTAAAGTCCAATGCTGTAAAGAACAATATTGTATAGGAACCTTGAATGTTAGGTCCATGAATCAAGGCAAATTGGAAGTAGTCAAACAGGAGATGGCTGAGAGAGTCAATTCCTAGGCAGGTTGATAAGAAGTCTGGGGCTCTTGAGAAGGAGATAAAGGTCTGGAGTTCTCAAGAAGGAGAAAAGGATGAACGTTTTTTTTTTTTTTTTTTTTTTTTTCTTTAAGTCCAGAGCTGATGATTGCACAACAAAACAACCCATCTTGCTCAAAGATATGTTTTTCTTTAAACTCTGTACCACTGATTATATAACAATAATGTATCCTGATTGAGGACAAGTTTCTCCTTCTTGAGAACCTTCTGACTAATCCTGTTATCTTAAAATGTATATTGTGGGAATGGATCTAGTAAGACCTTTACAACCTTGAGACATTCTTTTGATTTACTGCAATAATCAATTGAAAAAGTATATAGCTCCCTTGCTTAGACTAGCGAGGCAGGCACTCTTCATCCTCCTTCTGATGGCTATGTCAGAAGCTTTCTTTGTCCCTTTTATACTTTAATAAAACTTGGCTACACAAAACATCTTGAGTGATCAAGCCTAGTCCCTGGTCCCAAAGCTAAATTCTCTTTGGAGATCACGAATCTGACATCGTTCACCCTAAGTTATCATGGCAAGAGTGAACATTGACATTTTATGAATCAGTGAACTAAAAAAGAAAAGAAGTGGTGAATTTAATTTAGATGACCATTATATCTACCAATGTGGGCAAGAAACCCTTAGAAGAAATGGAGTAGCCCTCATAGTCAGTGAAAGAGTCCAAAATGCAATGTTTGAGTGCAATGACAAAGGAAACTATAAGCAAGATGAAAAGAAAGCCTTCAGAATGGGAGAAAATAATAGCAAATGAAGCAACTGACAAAGAATTAATCTCAAAAACATACAAGCAACTCCTGCAGCTCAATTCCAGAAAAATAAATGACCCAATCAAAAAATGGGCTAAAGAACTAAACAGATATTTCTCCAAAGAAGACATACCGATGGCTCACAAACACATGAAAAGATGTTCAACATCACTCGTTATCAGAGAAATACAAATCAAAACCACAATGAGGTACCATTTTACACCAGTCAGAATAGTTGCTATCAAAAAGTCAACAAGCAATAAATGCTGGAGAGGGTGTGGAGAAAAGGGAATCCTCTTAGACTGTTGGTGGGAATGCAAACTAGTACAGCCACTATGGAAAACAGTGTGGATATTCCTTAAGAAACTGCAAATAGACCTGCCTTATGACCCAGCAATCTCACTGCTGGGCATGCACACTGAGGAAACCAGAATTGAAAGAGACACGTGTACCCCAATGTTCATTGCATCACTGTTTATAATAGCCAGGACATGGATGCAACCTAGACGTCCATCAGCAGATGAATGGATAAGAAAGCTGTGGTACATATACACAATGGAGTATTACTCAGCCATTAAAAAGAATACATTTGAATCAGTTCTAATGAGGTGGATGAAACTGGAGCCTATTATACAAAGTGAAGTAAGCCAGAGAGAAAAACACCAATATAGTATACTAACACATATATATGGAGTTTAGAAAGATGGTAACAATAACCCTGTATGCAAGACAGCAAAAGAGACACAGATGTATAGAACAGTTTTTTGGACTCTGTGGGAGAGGGCGAGGGTGGGGTGACTTGGGAGAATAGCATTGAAACATGTATATTATCATATGTGAAATGAATCACCAGTCCAGGTTCAATGCATGATACAGGATGCTCGGGGCTGGTGCACTAGGATGACCCAGAGGGATGGGATGGGGAGGGAGGTGAGAGGAAGGTTCAGGATGGGGAACACAGGTACACCCATGGGGGATTCATGTCAATGTATGGCAAAACTGAGAGGGTAACAGGCAGGAAGGCCAGGGGTCTCCAAACGGAGGAAATAGCCTGCAAGTGTCAGACATTTTTATCTCTCTTAAGCGGCAGGAGGAAACAAACTAGCGATATTTTTTCCTTCTCTATACAAATTAAAAAGGAAGTTTTTCTTAAAATTCTGTGTTGCCATAATGACACCTGGTTTCACCTGAAGTTAATCAATGCCTTTTTCTCATGAAAATGTTTATCTTAAGGTATGCTAATGTACTATACATTTACCCCAAATTCTGTCTTCAAGTCAGTTCCGCCTTTTGGGCTCAAAACCTACTTGATAAACCAGTATGTTATACTCAGATATTGTTCCTCTAATCTATGTAAATGAAACTATTTGTATGGTGATCTGCCCTTCTTCAAGATTCAAGTTAATCATTTTATGGCCCAAGAAAACCATTTGGTGCCAAGATTACCCCAAAATACAACTTCTGGGTGAGGGGCATGGTGTCATTCTGAGTTTTCAGACATTCCTTTCTTTCATTAACAGGCTGCTTGTGACTATATAACATCCAGCTGAAGACTAGCAGGGGGCACTCTTTCTGCCCCCTTTGATGCCTATGTCGGAAGCTTTCTCTATCTCCTTTATACTTTAATAAAACTTTATTACACAAAAGCTCTGAGCAATCAAGCCTTGTCTCTGGCCCCGGATTGAATTCTTCCCCCCCAGGGGCCAAGAATCCCAGCGTTGTGATTCAACAACAACCTTTCAAAACCAATACAATATTGTAAAATAAAAAAAAAAGTGGTATATATACAGTGGAATAGTATTCAGCTATAAAAAGAATGAAATATTGCTACTTGCAGCAATGTAGATAGACCTATTAAAAATTATACTTACTGAAGTAATTCAATTGGAAAAAGGACAAATACTATATGATATCACTTATATGTTGAATCAAAAAAATAATACAAATGAATCTATATATGAAACAGACCCACAGAGAGCGAAAATAAGCTTATGGTTATGGAAGGGAAAAGCAATCAAGGAAGGGTTAAATCAGGACTATGAAATTAACAGATACAAACTAGTTCACATTNTGAAGTAATTCAATTAGAAAAAGGACAAATACTATATGATATCACTTATATGTTGAATCAAAAAAATAATACAAATGAATCTATATATGAAACAGACCCACAGAGAGCGAAAATAAGCTTATGGTTATGGAAGGGAAAAGCAATCAAGGAAGGGTTAAATCAGGACTATGAAATTAACAGATACAAACTAGTTCACATTAAATAGAAAAGCAAGGTTTTATTATATAACACAGGGAAATATAGTCAATGTCTTACATTAACCTATAATGGAAAATAATCTGAAAAATACAAATATATAACTGAATCAAATTACTATATACCTGAAGCTAACACAATATTGTAAATTAACTATACTTCAATTAAAATTTTTGATAAAATAAAATAAAGTCACAAAAGCCAGTATTTAATGAGTATTCACTATATGTCTGACACTGGGTTGTAAGCTATCCATGAACTACCTCACTTAGTCTTTTTCATAACACTGTGAGTTTAGAACTATTGTTATTATGCTCATTTTTCAGATGAAGGTGCTGAGGTTTAGAGAGATTAAATAAACTGCTCCAGAAATTTATTACCAAAAAATAAATAAATAAATAAAAGGATTTCTCATCTTTAAAAAATAAATAAATAACAGAATGATCACTGTTCGTTTCCAAGGCAATCATTCAATATCACAGTAATCCAATTCTATGCCCTAACCAGTAATGCTGAGGAGGCTGAAGTTGAGTGGTTCTATGATTATCTACAAGACCTCCTAGAACTAAAACCAAAAAAAGATGTCCTTTTCATCGTGGGGGACTAGAATGAAAAAGTAGGAAGTCAAGAGATACCTGAAGTAATGGGCAAGTTGGCCTTGAACTACAAAATGAAGCAGGGCTAAAGTTAACAGACTTTAGCCAAGAGAACACACTGGTCATAGCACACACCATCTTCCAAAAACAGAATAGACTTCTCTGTACATGAAAATCACCAAATGATCAATACCAAAATCAGATTGATTATATTCTTTGCAGTCGAAGATGGAGAAGATACACTCAGCAAAAGCAAGACCAAGAGATGACTGTGGCTAAGATCATGAATTCCTGATTACAAAATTCAGGCTTAAATGGAAGCAAGTAGGGGAAACCACTAGATCATTCAGGTATGACCTCAGTCAAATCCCTTATGATTATACAGTGGAAGTGACAAATAGATTCAAGGGTTTAGATCTGATAGACAGAGATCCTGAAGAATTATGGACAGAGGTTCGTGAAATTGTATAGGAGACAGTGATCAAGACTATCCTCAAGAAAAAGAAATGCAAAAAGGCAAAATGTTTCTCTGAGGGTACCTTACAAATGGCTGAGAAAAGAAGAGACGTGAAAGGCAAAGGAGAAAAGGAAAGATATACCCATCTTAATGCAGAGTTCCAAGAATAGCAAGGAGAGATAAGTAAGCCTTCCTAAAGTGATCAGTGCAAAGAAATAGAGGATAACAATAGAATGAGAAAGACTAGAGATCTCTTCAAGAAAACTAGAGATACCATGGGAATATTTCAAGCAAAGATGGACACAATAAAAGATACAAATGGTACGGACCTAACAAAAGCAGAAGATATGAAGCAAAGGTGGCAAGAATACACAGAAAAACTATACAAAAAAGATCTTCATGACCCAGATAACTCAGAGGGTAACAGGCAGGACGGAGAAGGCAATGGCACCCCACTCCAGTACTCTTGCCTGGAAAATCCCATGGATGGAGGAGCCTGGTAGGCTACAGTCCATCGGGTCACTAAGAGTCGGACATGACTGAGCGGCTTCACTTTCACTTTTCACTTTCATGCATTGGAGAAGGAAATGGCAACCCACTCCAGTGTTCTTGCCTGGAGAATCCTAGGGACAGGGGAGTCTGGCAGGCTGCCATCTATGGGGTCGCACAGAGTCGGACACGACTGAAGCGACTTAGCAGTAGCAGCAGCAACAGGCAGGAAGGCCAGGGGTCTCCAAACGGAGGAAATAGCCTGCAAGTGTCAGATATTTTTTATCTCTCTTAAGCGGCAGAAGGAAACAAACTAGCGATATTTTTTCCTTCTCTATACAAATTTAAAAGGAGGTTTCTCTTAAAATACTGTGTTACCATAATGACACCTGGTTTCACCTGAAGTTAACTATTCTCAGACTTAGAGATAACCAGTGCCTTTTTCTTATGGAAATGTTTATCTTAAGCTATGTTAATTACTATGCATTTACCCCAAACTGTCTTCAAGTTGGTTCTGCCTCTTGGCTCAGAACCTACTTGACAAGCCAGTATGTTATACTCAGATATTGTTCCCCTAATCTATGTAAAATTATTTGTATGGTGATCAGCCCTTCTTCAAGATTCAAGTTAATCATTTTATGGCCCAGGATGAACCATTTGGTGTCAAGATTATCCCAAAATACATCTTATGGGTGAGGGGCCTGATGCCACTCTGAGTTTTAAGACATTCTTTTCTTTCATTAACAGACTGCTAGTGACTATATAACATCCAGCTGAAGACTAGCAGGGGGGCACTCTTTCTGCTCCCTTCTGATGCCTATGTCAGAAGCTTTCTCTATCTCCTTTATACTTTAATAAAACTTGATTACACAAAAGCTCTGAGTCATCAAGCCTCGTCTCTGGGCTCAGATTGAATTCTTCTCCTCCGGGGGCAAAGAATCCCAGCATCTTTGTGTGATTCAACAACCTTTCATAACCATGATGGTGTGATCACTCACCTAGAGCCAGACATCCCAGAGTGTGAAGTCAGATGGGGCTTAGAAGACATAACTATGAACAAAGCTAGTGGAACTAATGGAATTCCAGTTGAGCTATTTCAAGTCCTAAAAGATGGTGCTTGTTAAATTGTTGCACTCAAATACCTGCAAATTTGGAAAACTCAGCAGTGGTCACAAGACTGGAAAAGGTCAGTTTCCCTTCCAATTCCAAAGAAATGCAACATGAAAGAATGTTCAAACTACCACACAGTTGTGCTCATCTCACACGCTAACAAAGTAATGCTCAAAATTCTCCAAGCCAAGCTTCAACAGTATGTGAACCATTAACTTCCAGGTGTTCAAGCTGGATTTTAAAAAGGCAGAGGAACCAGAAATCAAATTGCCAATGTCTGTCGGGTCATAGAAATAGCAAGAGACTTCCATAAAATCATCTACTTCTGCTTTATTGATGATATCAAAGCCTTTGACTGTGTAAACCACAGCAAACTATGGGAAATACTTCAAAGCACTGGAATACCAGAACACCTTACCTGCCTCCTGAGAAATCTGTATGCAAATCAAGAAGCAACAGTTAAAACTGGACATGGAACAACAGACTGGTTCCAAATTGGGAAAGAAGTATGTCAAGGTTGTATGTTGTCACCCTGCTTATTTAACCTATGTGCAGAGTTCAGTTCAGTCAGTTCAGTCACTAGTCATGTCCAACTCTTTGCGACCCCATGAATCACAGCATGCCAGACCTCCCTGTCCATCACCAACTCCCGGAGTTCACTCAGACTCATGTCCATCGAGTCCATGATGCCATCCAGCCATCTCATCCTCAGTCGTCTCCTTCTCCTCCTGCCACCAATCCTTCCCAGCATCAGAGTCTTTTCCAATGAGTCAACTCTTCGTATGAGGTGGCCAAAGTACTGGAGTTTCAGCATTAGCATCATTCCTTCCAAAGAACACCCAGGGCTGATCTCCTTCAGAATGGACTAGTTGGATCTCCTTGCAGTCCAAGGGACTCTCAAGAGTCTTCTCCAACACCACAGTTCAAAAGCATCAATTCTTCAGTGCTCAGCCTTCTTCACAGTCCAACTCTCACATACATACATGACTACTGGAAAAACCATAGCCTTGACTAGATGGACTTTAGTCAGCAAAGTAATGCCTCTGCTTTTGAATATGCTATCTAGGTTGCTCATAACTTTTCTTCCAAGGAGTAAGCGTCTTTTAATTTCATGGCTGCAGTCACCATCTGCAGTGATTTTGGAGCCCAAAAGAATAAAGTCTGACACAGTTTCCACTATTTCCCCATCTATTTCCCATGAAGTGATGGGACTGGATGCCATGATCTCCATTTTCTGAATGTTGAGCTTTAAGCCAACTTTTTCACTCTCTCTTTCACTTTCATCAAAAGGCTTTTTAGTTCCTCTTCACTTTCTGCCATAAGGGTGGTGTCATCGCATATCTGAGGTTATTGATATTTCCCCCCGCAATCTTGATTCCAGCTTGTGTTTCTTCCAGTCCAGCATTTCTCATGATGTACTCTGCATATAAGTTAAATAAGCAGGGTGACAATACACAGCCTTGATGTACTCCTTTTCCTATTTGGAACTAGTCTGTTGTTGCATGTCCAGTTCTAACTGTTGCTTCCTGACCTGCATACAGATTTCTCAAGAGGCAGGTCCGGTGGTCTGGTATTCCCATCTCTCTCAGAATTTTCCAGTTTATTGTGATCCACACAGTCAAAGGCTTTGGCAGAGTACATCATGCAAAATACCAGGCTGAAAGAAGCCCGAGCTGGAAGCAGGATTGTTAGGAGAAATATAAATAACCTCAAATATGCAGATGACACCATCCTTATGGCAGAAAGCAAAGAAGAACTAAAGAGCCTCTTGATGAAAGTGAGTGAAAAGCTGGTTTAAAACTCATCATTCAAAAAGATAAGATCATGGCATCTGGCCGCATCACTTCATGACAAATTAATGGGGGAAACAATGGAAACAGTGACAGACTTAATTTTCTTGGATTCCAAAATCACTCCAGTATTCTTGCCTGAAAAATCCCATGGACAGAGGAGCCTAGCAGTCTATAGTCCATGAAGTCACAAAAGAATCAGAAACAACTTGGTAATTAAACAACTATAACCAAGGATCTACCTCTTTGACCTGGAGACCTACTGGCTAGACTTGTCCTTCATCTTACATAATGCATGCTAAGTAACTTCAGATGTGTCTTACCCCATGGACTATAGTTCTTTTGTTCATGAGGATTCTCCAGGGCAACAATACTACAGTGGGTTGCTGTTTCCCCCTCTGGGGGATCTTCCTGACCCAGAGATATAACCTGTGTCTCTTACATCTCCTGCATTGGCATGTAGGTTCTTTACCACTAGCATCACCTGGGAAAACCATCCTTCATTCTACCCATGTAGCAAACCACTCCCTTTACAGATGCTGTTATTTAAGAGGAAGGAATAGGAAGAGACACCAAGCGCACTCAGATGGAAGAGACCAACAGTCAAGTCTGTCTTGTTCTTGTCACATGGTTCTTGCCATGCTGTGTCCTGCTTCCTATAGGGTGCTACAGGAGTTTGCCAAAGCAGACATTATGTTCTCACTGGGACTTTAGGAGTGATGTAAGATCCAAAGGGAATTCCGATGCTTGGAAGCAAAATAGTGGGGTAATCCAGGAAAAGAAACCTGCATGGTTCCCAAGATACACCCATGGTGTAGCAAAGAAGGGTTCCTGCTGGTGCCCTGAAACCCAAATGGGAAGAAGAGAGCACCATGGGTTAATGAGCAAAAGAACTAGGTCATGGAAATGCTAATCTGGGGATCTCTCCTTTTCACTGGTGGGAAGTTGTGGGATTCAGGTGGATGTCATGGCATTTAATAAGCCATATAAGAAGGCCGCTGTGGAAATGGAGCACAGGAAAGAATTGGCAAAGAGGAGGACCTACTTGGGTCCTGTTTATCAGACTTCATGTGAGCTTAAAATGAAGGTCATAGAAGGAAAAGATACAAAGAAAGAAGCAGAAGTGAGAAACGTGCAGGCCTAATAGGTGGTCAGAGAACATATCTCTGATTTTATAATGAAAGTCAATGAGAAAACACATGTCAACTTGCAGCTAATTTCTCAGGAGTGAAAGCCTCTTATTCTATTCTGCAACATCATTCTAAAGACACGTCATGTGTAAGGAAAGTGAAAATATAAAATGGTTATTTTAACAGAAAAGTCACATATTCTGAGAAATAATCTCTCATCTCTGGGTTCTATGGAAGGACATGCTTGGCCAGCTTGCCCTGGCACTGTCTTTCTAAATAGACCATCACTGGGAGGGGCCTTCCTTTCGAGCCCAGTCTGGCAATGTCAGCTGATCAGGACAGAGGCAGGGTGTTCAATCTATCAGGACCACAGGGTTCTACAGTCACCATTCCTCTCATATTCTTTCTGGGGTGATGTGGAAGGGTCATTGCTGAGGTAGTTAGTTCAAATGAGGTTTCACTAGAGTTAGGATGGACCCGAATTCAATATGATTCATGTCCTTATGAGAAGATGGCCACGTGAAGACACAGAGATGTGAGGAGAAACCCATGTAAAGCTGGAGGCAGAGGTTGAAGTGATGCAGCTATAAGCCAAGGAATGGATGTCCGAGGCTATGAATAACTGGAAGAGACAAGGGATGAGCCTCCCTGGAGGCTTTAGAGGGAACATGGCCCGACTGACACCTTGGTGTCAGCTTTCTGTCCTACAGAACTGTGAGAGTGTAAGTTTCTGTAAACCTACTCAGTGTGTGGTACTTTTTCATGGCAGCCTGAGCAAATTCATGTCTGAGAAAGTGCCTCGGGGTGCAAATGGAATAGGTGAGGACAAGTGTGGGATTGCATCAGCAGAACTGGGGACTGGCTGTAAGCCCTGGACCTCCTTCTCCATATGCCCCATGTGCAACCCTGTACACCAGCTGAGTAGCCCAACAGAAGCATTGGCAGACTCCAAAGAAAGCTTCATCCCTGAGCTTCAGAGGGCTTTGTGAATTTCACTGGGGGCCAGATACCTGCCCCCTTACTATGTTACTCCATGAGCCCTGAGATCCACCCCATCCCATCTCAGCACAAGGGTGCTCATGAACTTGGAAACTGCCAGTCTTCTAAGGTCTGGACTCAAGTCTCCCAAGGTAAGGACTAAAGTCTGGAGGACTTAATCACATCTAGACAATTAGGATAAATCAAACAAATGTTCCTTTCTGTGTGCTGGCAATTACTTTGCAATTAACTAATGGGCTTTGTAGCAACAACTTTTATGTGCATCCAATAGCTACCTAATGAGATGGCCTACTGCATGACTACCTTGTGGAGGGAGGAGAGCTTGCGAGTTTTGAGGATGTGCCTGTTACCTTGCAGCCAAGGAGCCAAAACCACAGCAGCAGGACCCTGACCCTGCCACATCCCCACCACTCATTCAGTCCCTGTGAGAGAAGCGGCACAGGGAGCCACTTGCATAGAGAGAAGAGAACATCCACACAGCTGCATCTGTTCTACAGCCCCACGAAAGAAGAGCCTTAAATGCACAGAAAGGTTAAAGTCATGAAGTTAGAGAAGGGCAGAGCTGGACTTCAGCCTCAGAGTGTCAGATTCCAGAGCAGGTGCTCTGAAACTAGTGTTCCCAGTAGAGCAAAATATACTGGGGATGCAGACCTCTCTGGGTAGCCATCTTCCTACCTTCCAAGCCCTGACCTTGGAGACACTTGCAGGACAGAGGTGAGATGCCCCAGTGGTCTGGTACAGAGAATCATAGAAAAGGAACCTATGGTTTGAGTCAGGACCCATGGAATACAGAACTGTGCAATAATTTGATTTTGCTAATGATTTTAAAGGCTCCTTTAATCGTTTCCTTTCCCTAAACTGGCATATTCCAGTGCTGTCATGGGAGAGGGAAGTGGGTGCCATCTCCCCTCCCTGAGATGGACCAGATGAGCTGTCCACTGCCCTGGTATCCTGGCCTTTCCTTTCCCTCCTCCCCCTGTCTCTCTCAGTCGCTCTCCAGGGCCTCCTAGCCCAGTTCAGATAGATACTGGATACAAGACTCTGCCACACAGTGAATATCATCAGAGGGTCTGAAATCTAGTCATGTGTGTTCAAACCTGGGCTCTGTCACATGTGTGCTAAATGACCTCAGGGAACTATTTCTTCTCTCTGAGTCTCAACCTCTCTGTCTAGAAAGGAAAGATTATAAACATATTTCACAGGGCTTATTCATTTATTCAACTACTATGAGAAAGCTTTCTCTGTTCAGGTGCTGCTGGAAGCTCTGGCTATAAAATAATGAAACCTGAAAAGCCTCTGCTCTCCCCAGAGGGAGACAACAAACAAAGAAACAAACAAACAAACAAAGGAAGGGGTGAGTGGGGTTAAGAAACAAAGAAAACAGAGTAGAAGCTTGAATGTGGCTTCTTCATCACAGCAGAGGTCCTGGGCTCAGCTGCTAGGGACGGCCTGACAACCAGCTCACCCAGAAGAAAGCTGAACTGAGCCAAGGGATGAGAGGACAGGGCTGGGGTCTTGAGGACTACATTTTCATTTTCTGAGTTTCAGTCTTGCCTGAAGGGACACCTCTCCTCCTGGTCTGGGTAGTCCTTTGAGCCAATCCACATGTGCCCAGCTCAGTCTGTTTTTTCTTTTTTTCTTATATCAGAGTTAGGTTTCTATCACAGACAAACAAGAAAGTCCTGACTCCTGCAAGTGGTTAAAAAGCTTCTAATCTGCTTATTTTTCTCTCCACTTAGAGAAATGTTTCACTGTATATATTTAAGCAGGAGAGCTGTGCAGGCAGGACGAAGGGCTGGAGGAGGAGTGATGGGAGAGCAGGAAAGCCCTCAGACTCCAAGAGAACTCAGCCCCCTCCTGTTGAGAGCACTTTGGCCATTACCACATGGCTGTGGACTTCTTTATTAGTCATTCTTTTGAGTCTAAAACCAGTTAAAATTATGAAACCATCAAGCAACCTGACAATGACAGTAATGCCTTTGTAGTGTCTGTAGGGCCAGGGAACTGTATGACTTCCCTATCAAACAAGACCATCTTATACCGGTCTGTAAAGAAAAACCAGACATAACAGGACTGTGAAGGGACTTAGAGCAGCTGAACTCAGAAAGCTGAGGTGAGGCAAGGGCCTGGAAATCCCTACTGTGGAGGAAGCACACAGACGGTGAGGGACAGATTGGGAGAACACACATAGGGATAATGAGAAGGAAAAGATCAGCCATGCGGTGCAGTGTGTCCAAGAGCATCCCACTGAGAGGGTAACAAGCAGGAAGGCCAGGGGTCTCCAAATCGAGGAAAGAGCCTGCAAGTGTCAGACATTTTTATCTCTCTTAAGTGGCAGGAGGAAACAAACCAGTGATATTTGTTTCCTTCTCTATACAAATTTAAAAGGAGGTTTCTCTTAAAATTCTATGTTGTCATGACTCCTGGTTTCACCTGAAGTTAACTATTCTCAAACCTAGAGATAACCAATGCCTTTTTCTTATGGAAATATTTATCTTAAGCTATGCTAACGTACTATGCATTTACCCCAACCTCTGTCTTCAAGTCCGTTACTCCTTTTGGCTCAAAATCTACTTGATAAACCAGTATGTTATACTCAGATATTGTTCCTCTAATCTATGTAAGTGAAACTATTTTAATGGTGATCTACCCTTCTTCAAGATTCAAGTTAATCATTTTATGGCCCAAGATAAAACATTTGGTGTCAAGATTACCCCAAAATACATCTTATAGGTGAAGGGCCTAGTGCCATTCTGAGTTTTGAGACATTCCTTTCTTTCATTAACAGACTGCTAGTGACTGTATAACATCCAGCTGAAGACTAGTAGGGGGGCACTCTTTCTGCCCCCTTCTGATGCCTATGTCAGAAGTTTTCTCTATGTCCTTTATACTTTAATAAAACTTTATTCCACAAAAGCTCTGAGTGATCAAGTCTCATCTCCGGCCCTGGATTGAATTCTTCTTCTCCAGGGGCCAAGAATCCCGGCGTCATGATTCAACAACAATCTTTCATCTTGAGGGCTCATGCGGGATCCTTCAGGACTAGGTAAGGATGCTTGGAGCTTTAGTTTTTTGTTCTCTTAGCAAACATATTTTCTGCTGTGCTTTACTAACTCTATGGTGTGCTTGTGTGAGTGAATGACATGCCCTGTGAGAAGCAAGTGAGGAGCCCTGCTCTGCGGTTCCATGGTGATCTCATACGACTTAAGGCAGAAACCTGTCAGGGATTTATACCGACCTACTGTATATTCAAAAGCAGAGACATTACTTGGCCGACTAAGGTCTGTCTAATCAAGGCTATGGTTTTTCCAGTAGTCATGTATGGATGTGAGAGTTGGACTGTGAAGAAGGCTGAGCACTGAAGAATTGATGCTTTTGAACTGTGGTGCTGGAGAAGACTCCTGAGAGTCCCTTGGACTGCAAGGAGATCCCATCAGTCCATTCTGAAAGATATCAGCCATGGGATTTCTTTGGAAGGAATGATGCTAAAGCTGAAACTCCAGTACTTTGGCCACCTCATGCAAAGAGTTGACTCATTGGAAAAGACTCTGATGCTGGGAGGGATTGGGGGCAGGAGGAGAAGGGGACAACTGAGGATGAGATGGCTGGATGGCATCACAGACTCAATGGATGTGAGCCTGAGTGAACTCTGAGAGGTGGTAATGAACAGGGAGGCCTGGCATGCTGCAATTCATGGGGTCGCAAAGAGTTGGACACAACTGAGCGACTGAACTGAACTGAACTGAACCATTGCCGAGCAGCACCCAATGTCTCCTTTGGGAACAGACCAGAAATGGGCAAAATGTGTGGACCAAACTCTCATTTCTTGGTCAGACTTTTTGATCTCTTTGACCACTTCATAATTCCTTGGGAATTAGAAGTACTAACCTAATCTATTGGATCTTAGACTTTCAAGGGACTTGTGATCTATACTGTTACTGTGTACTGTGGCTTAGGTCCCAAAACTTGGATTGGAAGTCAAGAAAGCACCTAGCCTCGGTAGGCTAGATGAAGCTCTAGCCCTAAGAACATCTCTGAGGTTAAAGGTTACTCAGATTGGGACTGCAATCAGGTTTTTTCCTTTGGTAATGTTGGCTCTTAGTGGACCAGAGGAGACTCTTATACTGGTGTGATGATGCTTGAAAAGAACATCTCAGCTTTATGTTCATATCGGTCTTATTGTTGTCAGGAATATACTCAGGGTCGTGCACAGGCACTCAGGTGACAAATATTTCCCCCAGCAGTCTTAGCTTGGGAGGCATTCTGGAAGGTTACTCTGATTGCACCCCAGGTGGCATCAGAGGCAAGCAAGGTTAAAGGTGAAGAGCTGGATGTCAGGTAGAGATGCTATTAGGTCTACCCTTGGTACATCCCCACCCCATCTCAGTGGTAAAACCGGGAGGGTCAAGATGGCACCTGCATCAGTAAGGGACAGACTAAGTCTGACCAGGAAGGAAAAGCTTTTGGTGTAAAGTCTGTCTACATCCCCATATAGAGCAGGGAGGGACGCCTCCAGTATAAAATTGGTGCTGGTCGCTTTTTTGTTTTGTTTTGTTTTGTTTTTCTCTCTCTCTCTCTTACAGATGGGTGCTAACAATTCCAGCCTCACTCCTTTGAACTGTATGCTGAAAAATGGATCGATTTGACCCCCAGGGCTTAAAAAAGACACACCTGGTCTTCCTACACGATACTGCATGGCCACAGTATCCATTGGGTGATGGTGAACGGTGGCCAGTTGGAGGGTCTCTTATGGATAATACTGTTTTACAATTAGACTGGTTCTGTAAGGAACAAGGGAAAAGTGATCTTAAAGGATAGATTTCTCACTCAGTCGGCTCCAGATATCCACTGTAAGCTACAAAAATGGGAGTATGAACCAAATCAGTCTTTAGATACTCTGTTACAACTGGCTCAGACAGTCTATTATGGTAGGAAATATGCGGAAAATAAAGAAAGGCAGAAAAAGACAAAGGAAAAGGCAGAAGCCTTCACAATGGCTATGAAAAACTTTCTTAAACAGCCTGAGAAAGATGCCCAGAGTGACCCAGGTGAAAAGGGGTGAGCTTGCTATTACTGTGGAAAGGAGGGGCACTTCAAGCAGGATTGCCCTCAGACATCTAAGCCACCCCCGGCTCCATGTTCAGTCTGCAAAGGACCACACTGGAAGAGAGACTGCCTTCAGAGGCGTAGGTCTCCAGGGTTGGACTCTCAAGACAATCAGGACTGAAGGTGCCCGGGAATCCCCACACAAGCTCCCATCCTAATTACACCTGAGGAACCCCGGGCATTAATAATTGTGGGGGGGTCAATCCATCAGTTTCCTTTTAGATACTGGGGCAACTTACTCTGTGCTTACTGAAGCCCCTGGCCCACTTTCTTCCCGATCAACTTCCATAATGGAACTGTCTGGATGAGCCAAAAGGTATGATTTCAGTTATTCTTTATCTTACAACAGATTCTGTGCTATTTTCACACGAGTTTCTGATCATGCCAGAATCTCCCTCACCCCTCTTGGGGAGGGATATACTGAGCAAGTTCCATGGCTCTGTTTTCATAAATATGGAGCCCTCTCTTTCTCTCCCTTTAGTTGAACAAAATGTAGATCCTAGAGTATGGGCTGATGGAAAATCTGTGGGTCGAGCACAAAATGCTATTCCTATAGTTGTCAAGCTCAAAGACCCACACTTATTTCCACATAAGAAGCAGTATTCACTGAAACCTGAGGTTAAGGAAAGGTTAAAACCCATCATCAAAAATTTAAAGGAGCAGGGACTATTAATTCCCTGTAACAATCCTTGCAACACTCCTATTCAGGGTGTAAAAAAATCAAATGGTAAATAGAAACTAGTTCAAGATTTACATATAATAAATGAGGCTATAGTTCCTTTACACCTCATGGTGCCTAACCCTTATACTCTATTGTCTGAAATTCCTGAACGAGGCGAATATTTCTCAGTAATTGATTTAAAAGATGTCTTCTATTCAGTGCTTTTGGTGGAGAAAGTCAATTTCTATTTGCCTTTGAAAACCCTACACAGCCAGCTTCTCAGTTAACCTGGACAGTTTTGCCCCAGGGATTTCATGACAGTCCTCACTTATTTGGACAAAGTTTGTCATGGAATCTACAAAACCTTAATAGCTCTGAAGCGGTGGTGTTAGAATATGTAGATGATATTTTGCTCTGTGCTGAGACAGAGGATGCTTGTTCATGAGTCTCAGAAGAGTTCTTAAACTTTCTGGCAGGCTGTGGTTACAAGGCATCAAGAGAAAAGGCTCAGCTTTGTCAACTCTGGGCTCAGATGGTAAAAGTCTCTGCTTACAGTGCGGGAGACCTGGGTTCGATCCCTGGGTTGGGAAGATCCACTGGAGAAGGAAATGGCAACCCACTCCAGTATTCTTGCCTGGAAAATCCCACGGACAGAGGAGCCTGGCAGGTTACAGTCCACAGGGTCGCAAAGAGTCGGACATGACTAGGCGACTTCACTTCACTTCATTTCAACCATATCAGAAGGGACTAGGGCCATAAGGCCCGAGAGAATTAAATCTATACTAAATCATCCCCTACCTATGACTTTAAGACAATTGAGAGGATTTTTGAGAATCACAGGTTACTGTTGCATTTGAATTCCTGGTTATGGGGAATTTACCTGGCCTTTATAGAAACTTATAGCTGAAACTCAGCAGGCCCAAACTGACAAACTTGTTTGGTCTCTAGAAACTCAAAAGACTTTTAAGGTTCTTCAGACTGCTCTCCTGCAAGGTCCAGCTCTGAGTTGCCCACAGGGTCAGAATTTTATTTGTCACTGAAAGGAAAGGAATGGCCTTGGGAGTTTTGACACAACCCCAAGGGCCTCACCAGCAACCTATTACTTATCTAAGCAAAGAATTAGATGTAATTTCACGTGGGTGGCCCCACTGCCTAAGAGTAATTGGGACAGCGGCTTTATTAGCACCTGAAGCTTTAAAACTAATTAATGGATGAAACCTTATTGTACTGATTTCTCATGATGTGAGTGGAATCTTAAATTCTAAGGTTAATATTTGGATGCCAGAGAGTAGACTTCTTAAATATCAGTCATTGTTGTTAGAAGGACCAGTAACTAAGCTTAAAGTTTGTGGAAATTTAAATCCTGCCATTTTCCTTCCTGAGAAGGAAAATTAAACACCTGATCACGATTGTTCTCAATTCCTAACTTTAAACTATTCAGCTCAGGAAGATCTAATGTACATCCCATTAGACAATCCTGACATGGAAATATTTACAGATGGCAGCTCTTTTGTTCAGGATGGAAAGTGTAAAGCAGGTTATGCCATGGTGACTGCTGAACAGGTTTCAGAAGCAAAATCTCTCCCCCAGGGAACCAGTGCTCAGTTAGTTAGCAGATCTTGTGGCTCTGACCTGAGCTCTACTGCTGCTAAGTCACTTCAGTCATTTCTGACTCTGTGTAACCCCATAGACAGCAGCCCACCAGGCTCCCCCATCCCTGGGATTCTCCAGGCAAGAACACTAGAGTGGGTTGCCATTTTCTTCTCCACAGCATGAAAGTGAAAAGTGAAAGGGAAGTCACTCAGTTGTGTCCCACTCGTCACAACCCCATGGACCGCAGCCTACAAGGCTCCTCTGTCCATGGGATTTTCCAGGCAAGAGTACTGGAGTGGGATGTCATTGCCTTCTCTGGACCTGAGCTCTAGAGTTAAGCAAAGGGAAGCGGGTAAATATCTACACTGATTCTAAGTATGCTTATTTGACTTTACATGCTCATGCTGCAATATGGAAAGAAAGACAGCTTAAAACAGCCACAGGAAAACTTATTAAGCATTTCAGAGAAATCAAGAGACTTTTAACTGCTATATATTGTCCTAAAGAATGAGCTGTTAATGCATTGCAAAGTGCAGAGCAGGGATGGGTGTAAAGTAGCCAAAGGTAATCAGCTGGCTGACTGTCAAGCCAGAAAAGTGGTACTTTACCAAACCCCTTCACTGTAGATGCCTTTGATCTAGACAGGTCCTGTGGAACAGGAAAAAAACAAAGAATTAGAAAGATATTTAAAAAAAAAAAAGGAGCAACGATCTCTGATAAAGGATGGTTACAGTCCGAGGATGGAAGATTAATAATTCCTGAAAATGCTCAATGGAAAATTCTTAAGGGTTTACATCAGAGTTTTCATTTGGGTGCAGAGAGTACTTACCAAATGGCTTTTCGTTTGTTTGAAGGTAAAAATGTAATGAAAACTTTAAAGAATATTATCAAAAGGTGTGAGATTTGTCAGAAAAATAACCCAAAGACTGAAAGGCTAGCAAAATCTGGATTACAATGAAGTGGGAAGTACTCTGGAGAGGACTGGGAAATTGATTTTACTCATATGCCAAAAGCTAATGGATATTCTTGCTTACAAGTTTGGGTAGATACTTTTACTGGATGGATTGAGGCTTTTCCCTGTCGTAGAGAACAGGCTAAGAAGGTTATAAAGGTTTTAATCCATAAATTTATCCCCAGGTTTGGGCCATGGAGCCTTCAGAGTGACAATGGCTCTGCCTTTAAAGCTGCTGTAACTCAGGGGGTATCTAAAGCTCTAGTAATAGAATATCACTTACACTGTTCTTGGAGACCCCAATCCTCAGGAATGGTTGAAAAAGCTAATGACATTATCAAAAGACATCTGTGCAAATTAACTCAAGAGACACAGGACAATTGGATTAAAGTCCTACCCATAGCTTTAATGAGGGCTCAAACTGCTCCCGGAAAAGAGGGACTGTCCCCCTTTGAATGTATTTATGGAAGGCCTTTCTTATGCACAGACATTGTTACAGACTCTGGAGCCTTGAAATTAACTAGTTATGTAACTCAGCTCTCAACTTTTCAACAGGCATTAACAGAACTCCGGGAGATGACTCCTGACCCTGCCTCTGAGTCAAGCAAGCCTCTATTTGAGCCAGGAACTGAGGTCCTCATAAAAACTTTGGGATCTGGGGATCCATCCCTTGAGCCCCTCTGGGAAGGCCCTTACCAGGTCATTCTTTCTTCTCCCACAGCTGTTAAAGTGCCAGGAATTGATTCCTGCGTACATCACACTCGAGTTAAGAGGTGGCACCCTGACCAAAACTAAGTGACATTTTTTTTATGTCTTTACTTTCTATGCTCTCACTTTGTACTTTTCAGATAGGTCTGATAACCTATGTGAGCCTACTTCTGCTGACTCCAAATATCCTGAGTCTGCTGTTCAATCCTCAAGACAATGCCTTCCTATGCTGCATTCCACAATCAGTCTAACTGCTGGGTCTGTGGAGCACTCCCCTCTTCATCAGTTGAAGGCTTCCCATTGTGGACATCTCCACTTCAAGGAAAGGACTTTCTCCAAGTCTGTGAATACCTTCAACAACAATCACATGCAATGCCTCTTCTTCTACTGATGACATCCACCAACCCTAAAATGGCCTGGTACAACACTTTGTACTTTAACTGTGGACATAATGTAACTTTTAATTTTGATTTTAACTTGCTTTTGCTGTTTGCTCCCTGCATCTGTAACTGTATAACTGGATTTGTTTCTAGCTGCATGAAAGCTTTCAGGTTACAAATGGTTGCTCAAACTCCTGCTACTGCTGCAACTTCCTCCAACTACTATTTGGGGCCCCTCAATCAGATATCTTCAATATGAGGATTAGGAGAATATGTTGCCTCACCAATTTAGGGACAACACCCCTTCTTAGCTCAGAAGCAGTTATGGAACGAAAATGATGCCCCTATTCCCTAGGCAACATAATTCTCCTAAAAGAAAAGGGGGGAATGAGAAGGTAACAGGCAAGAAGGCCAGGGGTCTCCAAACGGAGGAAATAGCCTGCAAGTGTGAGACATTTTTATCTCTCTCAAGCAACAGAAGGAAACAAACTACCGATATTCCTTTTCTTCCTATACAAATTTAAAAGGAGATTTCTCTTAAAATTCTGTTTTGCCATGACACTTGGCTTCACCTGAAGTTCAGTTCAGTCGCTCAGTCATGTCCGACTGTGTGATCCCATGAATCGCAGCATGCCAGGCCTCCCTGTCCATCACCAACTCCCGGAGTTCACTCAGACTCATGTCCATCGAGTCCGTGATGCCATCCAGCCATCTCATCCTCTGTCGTCACCTCCTCCTCCTGCCACCAATCCCTCTCAGCATCAGAGTCTTTTCCAATGAATCAACTCTTCACATAAGGTGGCCAGAGTACTGGAGTTTCAGCTTTAGCATCATTCCTTCCAAAGAAATCCCAGGGTTGATCTCCTTCAGAATGGACTAGTTGGATCTCCTTGCAGTCCAAGGGACTCTCAAGAGTCTTCTCCAACACAACAGTTCAAAAGCATCAATTTTCCAGTGCTCAGCCTTCTTCACAGTCTAACTCTCACATCCATACATGACCACAGGAAAAACCATAACCTTGACTAGATGGACCTTAGTCGGCAAAGTGATGTCTCTGCTTTTGAATATCCTACCTAGGTTGGTCATAACTTTTCTTCCAAGAAGTAAGCATCTTTTAATTTCATGGCTACAGTCACTATCTGCAGTGATTTTGGAGCCCCACAAAATAAAGTCTGACACTGTTTCCAGTGTTTCCCCATCTATTTCCCATGAAATGATGGGACCTGATGCCATGATCTTCGTTTTCTGAATGTTGAGCTTTAAGCCAACTTTTTCACTCTCCTCTTTCACTTTCATCAAGAGGTTTTTTAGTTCCTCTTCACTTTCTGCCATAACAGTGGTTTCATCTGCATATCTGAGGTTATTGCTATTTCTCCCCGCTAATGTTGATTCCAGCTTGTGTTTCTTACAGTACAGCATTTCTCATGATGTATTCTGCACAAAAGTAAATAAGCAGAGTGACAATATACAGCCTTGACGTACTCCTTTTCCTATTTGGAACTAGTCTGTTTTTCCATGTCCAGTTCTAACTGCTGTTTCCTGACTTGCATACAGATTTCTCAAGAAGCACGTCAGGTGGTCTGGTATTCCCATCTCTCTCAGAATTTTCCACAGTTTATTGTGATCCACAGTCAAAGGCTTTGGCATAGTCAACAAAGCAGAAATAGATGTTTTTCTGGAACTCTCTTGCATTTTCCATAATCCAGTGGATGTTGGCAATTTGATCTCTGGTTCCTCTGCCTTTTCTAAAACCAGTTTGAACATGAGGGAGTTCACGGTTCACGTATTGCTGAAGCCTGACTTGGAGAATTTTGAGTATTACTTTACTAGCATGTGAGATAAGTGCAATTGTGCAGTAGTTGGAGCATTCTTTGGCATCGCCTTTCTTTGGAATTGGAATGAACACTGACCTTTTCCAGTCCTGTGGCCACTGCTGAGTTTTCCAAATTAGCTGGCATATTGAGGGAAGCACTTTCACAGCATCGTCTTTCGGGATTTGAAACAGCTCCACTGGGATTCCAACACCTCCACTAGCTTTGTTCTTAGTGATGCTTTCTAAGGCCCACTTGAGTTCACATTCCAGGATGTCTGGCTCTAGGTGAGTGATCACACCATCGTGATTATCCGGGTCGTGAAGATCTTTTATTGTACAGTTCTTCCGTGTATTTTTGCCACCTCTTCTTAATATCTTCTGCTTCTGTTAGATCCATACCATTTCTGTCCTTTATCAAGCCGATCTTTGCATGAAAGATCTTGGTATGTCTAATTTTCCTAAAGAGATCTCTAGTCTTTCCCATTCTGTTCTTTTCCTCTATTTCTTTGCATTGGTCGCTGAAGAAGGCTTTCTTATCTCTTCTTGCTATTCTTTGGAACTCTGTATTCAGATGCTTGTATCTTTCCTTTTCTCCTTTGCTTTTTGCCTCTCTTCTTTTCACAGCTATTTGTAAGGCCTTCCCCAGACAGCCATTTTGCTTTTTTGCATTTCTTTTCCATGGAGATTGTCTTGATCCCTGTCTCCTGTACAATGTCACGAACCTCATTCTGTAGCTCATCAGGCACTCTATCTATCAGATCTAGGCCCTTAAATCTATTTCTCACTTCCACTGTATAATCATAAGGGATTTGATTTAGGTCATACCTGAATGGTCTAGCGATTTTCCCTCCTTTCTTCAATTTGAGTCTGAATTTGGTAATGAGTTCATGATCTGAACCACAGTCAGCTCCTGGTCTTGTTTTTGTTGACTGTATAGAGCTTCTCCATCTTTGGCTGCATAATGTCACGAACCTCATTCTATAGTTCATCAGGCACTCTATCTATCAGATCTAGGCCCTTAAATCTATTTCTCACTTCCACTGTATAATCATAAGGGATTTGATTTAGGTCATACCTGAATGGTCTAGCGATTTTCCCTCCTTTCTTCAATTTGAGTCTGAATTTGGTAATGAGTTCATGATCTGAACCACAGTCAGCTCCTGGTCTTGTTTTTGTTGATTGTATAGAGCTTCTCCATCTTTGGCTGCATAGAATATAATCAATCTGATTTCAGTGTTGACCATCTGGTGATGTCCATGTGTAGAGTCTTCTCTTGTGTTGTTGGAAGAGGGTGTTGGCTATGACCGGTGCATTTTCTTGGCAAAACTTTATTAGTCTTTGCCCTGCTTCATTCTGCATTCCAAGGCCAAATTTGCCTATTACTCCAGGTGTTTCTTGACTTCCTACTTTTGCATTCCAGTCCCCTATAATGAAAAGGACATCTTTTTTGGGTGTTAGTTCTAAAAGGTCTTGTAGATCTTCATAGAACCGTTCAACTTCAGCTTCTTCAGCGTTACTGGTTGGGGCACAGACTTGGATTACTGTGATAGTGAATGATTTGCCTTGAAGACGAAAACAGATCATTCTGTTGTTTTTGAGATTGCATCCAAGTACTGCATTTCGGACTCTTTTGTTGACCATGATGGCTACTCCATTTCTTCTGAGGGATTCCTGCCTGCAGTAGTAAATATAATGGTCTTCTGAGTTAAATTCACCCATTCCAGTCCATTTTAGTTTGCTGATTCTTAGAATGTCAACGTTCACCCTTGCCATCTCTTGTTTGACCTCTTTCAATTTGCCTTGATTCATGGATCTGACATTCCAGGTCCCTATGCAATATTGCTCTTTACAGCATCGGCCCTTGCTTCTATCACCAGTCACGTCCACAGCTGGGTATTGTTTTTGCTTTGACTCCATCCCTTCATTCCTTCTGGAGTTATTTCTCCACTGATCTCCAGTAGCATTTTGGACACCTACTGACCTGGGGAATTCCTCTTTCAGTATCCTATAATTTTGCCTTTTTATACTGTTCATGGGGTTCTCAAGGCAAGAATACTGAAGTGGTTTGCCATTCCTTTTTCCAGTGGACCACATTCTATGAGTCAGCAATTCTATTCCTTCATAAATATCTGAAGAAAATTAAAGCACTCATTTGAAAACATACATGTGCCTCAGTGTTTGTTGTTCATAGCAATAATATTTACAGTTTCCAAGATATGAAACAACCTAAGTGTTCAACAGTTGAGTGGATAATTATTTGAGATACACCCACACTCACACACCCTCACACACACACACACATATATATATATATATATATACACATACATATAAATATATATATATATACACATACATATAATGAAATACTATTCATCCATAAAGGAGAATGAATTTTGCCCTTTGCTATAACATTGACCAATTCGAAGGGTATCATGCTTTGTGAAATAAATCAGAGAAAGATGCTATATAATATCACTTATATGTGGAATCTAAAAAAAAAAAAATTAGCAAATAAAACAAAAAGAAACAGACTCACAGAGAATAAAATTGTGGTGATTAGTGGGGAGAGGAAAGGGGAAGGAATATAAAGGCATGAAATTAAGAGATACAAACTTCTATATATAAAAGAAGCTGCTTTTGAACTGTGGTGTTGGAGAAGACTCCTGAGAGTCCCTTGGACTGCAAGGAGATCCAACCAGTCCATTCTGAAGGAGATCAACCCTGGGATTCCTTTGGAAGGAATGATGCTAAAGCTGAAACTCCAGTACTTTGGCCACCTCATGCAAAGAGTTGATTCATTGGAAAAGACTATGATGCTGGGAGGGATTGGGGGCAGGAGGAGAAGGGGACAACTGAGGATGAGATGGCTGGATGGCATCACGGACTCGATGGACGTGAGTCTGAGTGAACTCCGGGTGATGGTAATGAACAGGGAGGCCTGGTGTGCTGCGATTCATGGGGTCACAAAGAGTCAGACACAACTGAGCGACTGAACTGAACTGACAAGGATACACTGTACAGCATAGGGAATACAGCCAATGTTTTATAAGAACTATAAATCAAGGATAACTTCTAAAAATTGTGAATTAGTATGTTGTACATCTTGAACTAATATAATGTTGTCAACCAGCTATACCTTAATAAAAAATAAAACCAAGGCTATGCAGAAGAGTAATAATACTGGTGGAGGTGATGAAGATGAAGTTGGATCTCCTTGCAGGATCATGAAGACACCACTCCTTTTCTTTGTACTAATGCCTTGCCACATAGGTCTCTTCAACATGATAAATTTCTTTCATCAAAGCCAGCAAGGGAAAGAGAGTCAATAAAGTCAGCTAGCAAGAGAGAAATTATAAACTCGTAACCTAATCCTGACAGGAATACCTCATAACCTTTGTCATGTTCTATGGTTTAGAAGCAAGTTACAAGTTGTTAGGTCAACCCACAATCCAGGGGAAAAGATTACAAAAAATGAATAACTATCAGAATATGGGGATCATTTAAGGGGCAACTTATAGTCTTCCTAGTGTGCCAACCCTCCAGATAAAGTCAGTTGCATGAGGGATCCCAGGAAAAATCAGCAAGGAAATAGCCCAAACGACTCACAGGATTGTGAATGAAAAAAAAAAAAAATTGCTGTTTTAAGCCACTAAATTTTGGAGCAATTCGTTACACAATAAAAGCTAACTGAAGTAATTCAATCTAATATCAGGAATGGCATCCTGCTTTAATAAAACCTAAAACACATGGCATTAACCTTGAGACTGAGGAGCAGACAAAAGCTATAAAAGTGGCTTCCAGAAAACTGCTCTTAGAGGCTGAGAATTCCTGAAGAAGCCAGAAGGAGGCTACATTTGTTATATATCAGTGGAATAATTGCAAAGACTTGCCTGTGGTAAGCTGGTAGATAGAAAATATATCTAATGAACTTGTAGACAAGGCAAAGGAGACCTTCAGGCAGTGTGTAGGATATGTTCATTGGCTTTCAATTTATAATCTGTATATGGAGAAGTATAGAAAGAGAGGGATAAACTAAAGAAGGAACTGCTCAGTTTGCAAGCAGAATTTAGAGGAAATATAAAAGAACCAGAACTTTCTGTAGTGGAAAACAAACTTATTTCTCATCTTCAGATAAGTTCCCTCCAACTACAACCTGGGTGGAGATTAAACACAGGATGCTACCAGCAAAATATGATCTCAGGGTCAAGATCATTTAAGGTTATATGAAAGTACAGATACAATCTCCTGATACTTCCCTTTGGCTAAGTTAGTGAACTTTTGGAAGCACTACCACATTCCAAGTGTAATGGCAGGGATCAGTACTCTCCTCGAAGACTAAAGGATTCAGTGAAAGTGTCTCTGGGGCTCTGTGCATATGCTTAGTCATGTCTGACTCTTTGAGGCTCCATGGAATGTAGCTCACCAGGCCCATGAAATTTTCCAGATAAGAATACTTGAGTAGGATGCTATTTCCTCTTCCAGGGAATCTGCCTGACCCAAGGGTCAAACCCAAGTCTCTTGCATCTTCTCACTTATAATTTATTTTTATTTTTAACAGGACCCTGGAAAAAACGGTGAAAGCTGGTCATGGTAGATGAGAAAAAAACTGTGGAGGTGGAAAGTGGTCCTCCTAATATCCAGGTGAGTGTTCTGGAATATGTGAGTGTTCATTTATATTGCAAAAGCACTTGGCAGATTAATTTAATTTGTGATTAAATTAAGGCTCTTGAGGTGGAGAGATTATCCTGGATTATCCCAGTGAACCTTGAGTGTAATCATAAGTGTCCTAACAATAGGGAGACTGAGGGTGATTAGACTACAGAAGAAGTCAGTGTGACCCTAGAAACAAGATGCCATGCTGCCAGCTCTGAAGAAGGAAGAAGTGACCATGAACCAAGGAATGCAGTTCTAGAAGCTGGAAAAGATAAGGAAATCTACCTACCCTTAGCACCCCTGGAGGGAGCACCACCCTATTGTGACTAAGATCTCAGCACAATGAAACTAATTTTAGACTTCTTGACCAAGCTCCATAAGTGTGAGGAAATAAGCATTTATTGTTTTAAGTCACTGTTTGAGGTAATTTGTTACAGTAGTCATGGGAAATCAATACAACTACTAAAACTGTAAATAAATAAAAATTTTAGCCCCAATTGTAGCAGCTATAGCAGATATTTTATTTTTACTAGACCAATCCAATCTCTATCATAGATAACAACTATTGATCTGAAAAATGTATTTCTTTCCATTCCTATCACAAAAGAAAATTAAAAGATGTTTGCATTCATTTGGAAAGAACAGCAGCATACATTTACATCTTGGAAGAAATCTGGGTTAACTCTCCTTGCTCTCTATCGCAACACAGTCTAGTTAGACCTTGGCTCTCTTGATATCCCATAGTCACTATGTCAGTGATATAATGTGAATTGAACCTAGGGACTATGAAGCAGAAAGTACAATGGATGTACCCAGAGGCTGGGAGATAAGTCCTACGTAGATTCAAAGTGATCTGAGGAATACTGGGAAGTTTGTACACTTTGTAGCTTCTACCATTGAGAAAAAGGCTTAACAATGAACAAACCTCTTAACTTCAGAAGTAGCACATACACTTGGAAAACCTGCAACAACTCTTTTTTAAGTGACTTAGAAAGATGCCAGTTTTCAGTGGAAACCAGAGCAAGAGATAGCTTTAGAGCATATTCAGGCTGCAATACAATCAGGTCTGCCCATAAGCCATATGAGAGGGTATTAGACACACCTACAGTGGCTTCCCTTGTGGCTCAGCTTGTAAAGAATCTGCCTGCAATGCAGGAGACCTGCGTTTGGTCCCTAGGTTGGGAAGATCTCCTGGAGAAGGGCAAGGCTATCCACTCCAGTATTCTGGCTGGAGAATTCCAAGGACTATACAGTTCATGGTGAAGAGTCAGACATGATTAAGCGACTTTCACTTCACTTCACAGTGACTAAAGACAGGATATCTCAGGCAAGTCTTAATGGAAGGGTCTCAGTGCTGACCCCTAGGGTTTTACAGCAAGTCAATGCCATTATGTATTAGTCTATCAGAGCTGCTGAATATATCAGACTGGGTCACTTAAATGAAAGAAATTTGTTGTCTCACAGTTGTGGAGGCCAGAAGTCCAAGACTAAGGAAATGCCAGGGCTATTTCCTGGTGAGAGCTCCCTTCCTGGCTTTCAAAGAGCCACCTTTAGACTATATCCTAAGATAACCTCTCCTGTATGCATGTGGAAAGAGAGACAGAGAAAGAGATATGGCTTCTCTGCCTCTTCTTATAAATTGTTATTTTTCAGTCACTCAGTCACGTCCAACTCTTTGAAACCCGGTGGACTGCAGCACACCATGCTTCCTTGTCACTCACCATCTGCCAGAACTTCCTCAACCTCATGTCCATCAAGTCAGTGATGCCATCCAACCATCTCGTTCTCTTTCATCCACTTCTTCTCCTGCCTTCAATCTTTCCCAACATCAGGATCTATTCTAATGTGTCAACTCTTCTCATCAGGTGGCCAAAGTACTGGAGCTTCAGCTTCAGCATTAGTCCTTCCAATGATTATTCACAATAGATTTCTTTAGGATTGGCTGGTTTGATCTCCTTTCAGTCCAAGGGACTCTCAAGAGTCTTCTCCAACACCACAGCTCAAAAGCATCAATTCTTCAATGTTCAACCTTCTTTATGGTCCAACCCTCACATCCATACATGACTACTGGAAAAACCATAGCTTTGATTATACAGACTTTTATTGGCAAAGTGCTATCTCTGCTTTTTAATACGCCATCTAGGTTCATCACAGCTTTTCTTCCAAGGAGCCAGTGTCTTTGAATTTTGTGGTTGAAATCACCATCTGCAGTGATTTCAGACCCCAAGAAAATAAAGTCTGTCACTGTTTCCATTGTTTCTCCATCTATTTGCCATGAAATGATGGGACTAGATGCCATGATCTTGTTTGTTTGTTTGTTTGAATATTGAGTTTTAAGCCAGCTTTTTCACTCTTCACTTTCACCTTCATCAAGAGGCTCTTTAGCTCTTCTTCACTTTCTCCCAAAAGGGTGGTATCATCTGCATATCTGAAATTATTATATTCATCCTGGCAATCTTGATTTCAGCATGTGCTTCATCCAGCTTGGCATTTCTTATTATATAATCTTCATATAAGTTAAATTAGCAGGGTGACAATGAAAGGTTGTTGTTGAATCACACAAAGACGCTGGGATTCTTGGCCTCCAGAGGAGAAGAATTCAATCTGGGGCCAGAGACAAGGCTTGATCGCTCAGAGCTTTTGTGTAATAAAGTTTTATTAAGGTATAAAGGAGATAGAGAAAGCTTCTGACATAGGCATCAGGAGGAGGCAGAAAGAGTACCCCCCTTGCTAGTCTTTAGCTGGATGTTATATAGTCACAAGCAGTCTGTTAATGAAAGAAAGGAATGTCTTAAAACTCAGAATGGCACCAAGCCCCTCACCCATAAGATGTATTTTGGGATAATCTGGGCACCAAATGGTTCATCCTGGGCCGCAAAATGATTAACTTGAATCTTGAAGGGCAGATCACCATACAAACAGTTTCATTTACATAGATTAGAGGGAAAATATCTGAGTATAACATACTGGTTTGTCAAGTAAGTTCTGAGCCAAAAGGCAGAACTGACTTGAAGATAGCTGCTAAGCTGCTAAGTCGCTTCAGTCGTGTCTGACTTTGTGCGACCTCATAGACGGCAGCCCACTGGGCTCCGTCCCTGGGATTCTCTAGGCAAGAACACTTGAGGGGGTTGCCATTTCCTTCTCCAATGCATGACAGTGAAAAGTGAAAGTGAAGTCGCTCAGTCGTGCCCGACTGTTAGCGACCCCATGGACTGCAGCCTACCAGGCTCCTCTATCCATGGGATTTTCCAAGCAAGAGTACTAGAGTGGGGTGCCATTGCCTTCTCCGGACTTGAAGACAGAGTTTGGGGTAAATGCATAGTACATTAGCATAGCTTAAGATAAACATTTCCATAAGAAAAAGGCATTGGTTATCTCTAGGTTTGAGAATAGTTAACTTCAGGTGAAACCAGTTGTCATTATGGCAACACAGTATTTTAAGAGAAAACTCCTTTTAATTTTGTATAGAGAAGGAAAAAATATCACTAGTTTGTTTCCTCCTGCTGCTTAACAGAGATAAAAATGTCTGACTCTTGCAGGCTATTTCCTCCATTTGGAGACCCCTGGCCTTCCTGCCTGTTACCCTCTCAACAATATACAGCCTTGACATACTCCTTTTCCAATTTGGAACCAGTCCTTTATTCTATGTCTGATTCTAACTGCTGTTTCTTGACCTGCATACAGATTTCTCAGCAGGCAGGTAAGCTGGCCTGGTATTTCCATCTCTGTAAGAATTTTCCAGCTTTTTGTGATCCACTCAGTCAAAGGCTTTAGTGTAGTCAATGAAGCAGAAGTAGATGTTTTTCTAGAATTCTCTTGTTTTTTTCTAAGATCCAATGGATGTTGGCAATTTGATCTCTGGTTCTCTGCCTTTTCTAAATACAGCTTGAACATCTGGAAATTCTCAGTTTAGGTACTCTTAAAACCTGGCGAGTAGAATTTTGAACATTACTTTGCTAGCATGTGAAATGAAGGCAATTGTGCAGTAGTTTGAACATTCTTTGGCATTGCTCTTCTTTGGGATTAGAACTAAAACTGAACTTTTCCAGTCCTGTAGCTATTGCTGAATTTTCCATATTTGCTGGCATATTGAGTGCAGCACTTTTACAGCATCATCTTTAGGATTTGAAAGCCTTCTTCAGAAATCAATGCAAAGAAATAGAGGAAAAGAACAGAATGGGAAAGACTAGAGATCTCTTCAAGAATATTAGAGATATCAAGGGAACATTTCATGCAAATATGGGCTCGATAAAGGACCGAAATGGTATGGACCTAACATTAGCAGAAGATATTAAGAAGAGGTGGCAAGAATACACGGAAGAACTGTACAAAACAGATCTTCAAGAACCAGATAATCATGATGATGTGATCACTCATCTGAAGCCAGACATCTTGGAATGTGAAGTCAAGTGGGCCTTAGAAAGCATCACTACGAACAAAGCTAGTGGAGGTGATGGAATCCCAGTGGACCTGTTTCAAATCCTGAAAGACGATGCTGTGAAAGTGCCACACTCAATATGCCAGTAAANACCTGCCTCTTGAGAAATCTGTATGCAGGTCAGGAAGCAACAGTTAGAACTGGACATGGAACAACAGACTGGTTCCAAATAGGAAAAGGAGTACATCAAAGATGTATACTGTCACCCTGCTTGTTTAACTTATATGCAGAGTACATCATGAGAAATGCTGGACTGGAAGAAACACAAGCTGGAATCAAGATTGCCAGGAGAAATAGCAACAACTTCAGATATGCAGATGACACCACCCTTATGGCAGAAAGTGAAGAGGAGCTCAAGGGCCTCTTGATGAAGGTGAAAGAGGAGAGTGAAAAAGTTGGCTTAAAGCTCAACATTCAGAAAATGAAGATCATGGCATCAGGTCCCATCACTTCATGGTAAATAGATGTGGAAACAGTGGAAACAGTGTCAGACTATTTTGGGGGGCTCCAAAATCACTGCAGATGGTGACTGCAGCCATGAAATTATAAAACGCTTACTCCTTGGGAGAAAAGTTATGACCAACCTAGGTAGCATATTCAAAAGCAGAGACATTACTTTGCCGACTAAGGTCCATCTAGTCAAGGCTATGGTTTTTCCTGTGGTCGTGTATGGATGTGAGAGTTGGACTGTGAATAAGGCTGAGCACTGAAGAATTGAGGCTTTTGAACTGTGGGGTTGGAGAAGACGCTTGAGAGTCCCTTGGACTACAAGGAAATCCAACCAGTCTATTCTGAAGATCAGCCCTGGGATTTCTTTGGAAGGAATGATGCTGAAGCTGAAACTCCAGTACTTTGGCCACCTCATGCAAAGAGTTGACTCATTGCAAAAGACTCTGATGCTGGGAGGGATTAGGGGCAGGAGGAGAAGGGGACGACCGAGGATGAGATGGCTGGATGGCATCATGGACTCAATGGACGTGAGGCTGAATGAACTCTGAGAGATGATCATGAACAGGGAGACCTGGCATGCTGCAATTCATGGGGTCACAAAGAGTCAGACACGACTGAGCGACTGAACTGAACTGAACTGAGAATTCCATTATCTCCACTAGTGTTCGTAGAGATGCTTCCTAAAGCCCACATCATTTCACACTCCAAGATGTCAGGCTCTAGGTGAGTAATCATACCATTGTGGTTATCTGTGTCATTAGGATCTATTTTGTATAGTTCTTCTGTGTATTCTTGCCCCTGGCAATCCACTCCAGTATTTTTGCCTGGCGGAGAAGGCAATGGCATCCCACTCCAGTACTCTTGCCTGGAAACTCCCATGGACGGAGGAGCCTGGTAGGCTGCAGTCCATGGGGCCGCTGAGTCAGACGCGACTGAGCGACTTTACTTTCACTTTTCACTTTCATGCATTGGAGAAGGAAATGGCAACCCACTCCAGTGTTCTTGCCTGGAGAATCCCAGCAATGGCGGAGCCCAATGGGCTGCCGTCTGTGGGGTCGCACAGAGTCGGACACGACTGAAGTGACTTAGCATTCTTGACTGGAGAACCCCCAAGGACTGGTAGGCTACAGTCCACATGGTCGCAAAGAGTCGCACATGTTGAGTGACTTCACTTTCTTTCTTTTCTTCATATTTTCTGCTTCTGTTAGGTCCATACCATTTCTGCCCTTTATTGTGTCCATCTTTGCATGAAATGTTTCCTCGGTATCTCTAATTTTCTTGAAGAGACCGCTAGTCTTTCCCATTGTGTTGTTTTCCTCTATTTCTTTGCATTGTTCACTTAGGAAAGCTTTTTTATCACTCCTTGCTATTCTTTGGAACTCTGAATTCAGATGGGTATATCTTTCCTTTTGTCCTTTGCCTTTAGATTCTCCTCTTTTCTCAGCTATTAGTAAGGCCTCCTCAGACAACCATTTTGTCTTTTTGCTTTATTTTTCTTGGGGATGCTTTTGATCACCAGCTCCTGTACAGTGTCATGAACCTCCATCCATAGTTCTTCAGGTACTCCATCATATCTCATACCTTGAATCTATTTGTCACTTCCACTGAATAATCATAAGGGATTTGGTTTAGGTCATACCTCAATGGGCTAGTGGTTTTCCCTACTTTCTTCAATTTAAGTCTGAATTTTACAATAAGGAGTTCATGATGTGAGCCACAATTAGCTCTTGGTCTTGCTTTTGCAGACTATATAGAGCTTCTCCATCTTCAACTATAAGAATATAACCAATCTGATTTTAGTATCGACTATCTGGTACTGTTCATACATAGAGTCATCTCTTGTGTTTTTAGAACATGGTGTATGCTACAACCAGTGTATTCTCTTGGCAAAACTCTGTTAGCCTTTGCCCTGCTTTATTTTGTAGTCCTAGGCCAAACTTGCCTGTTACTCCAGGTACCTCTTGACTTCCTACTTTTGCACTCCAGTCCCCTATGATGAAAAGTTCATCTTTTTCGGTGTTAGTTCTAAAAGGTCTTGTAGCTCTTCATAGAACTGTTCAACTTCAGCTTCTTCAGCATTAGTGGTTGGGGGATTACTGTTCAATACTGGATATTGAATGGTTTGCCTTGGAAATGAACAGAGATTTCTGTCATTTTTGAGACTGCATCCAAATACTGCATTTTGGACTCTTTCATTGACTATGAGGGCTACTCCATTTCTTCTAAGGGATTCTTGCCCACATTAGTAGATATAGTGGTTATCTGAATTAAATTCACCTATCCTGGTTCATTTTAGTTCATAGAGTCATAAAATGTCTATGTTCACTCTTGCCATCTCCTGTTTGATCAATTCCAGTTTACCTTGTTTCATGTACCTAACATCCGAAGTTCCTATGCAATATTGTTCTTTACAGCATCAGACTTTACTTTTACCACCAAACACTTACAGAAGTGGGTATTGTTTCCACTTTGACTCAGCCTCTTTATTACTTCTGGAGCTATTTCTCCACTCTTCTCCAGTAGCACACTGGGCACCTACTGACCTGAGGAATTCACCTTTCAATGTCATATCTTTTTGCCTTTTCATCTTTTTGCCTGTTCATGGGGTTCTCAGAGCAAGCATAATGAAGTGGTTTGCCATTCCCTCTCCAGTGAACCACGTTTTGTCAGAACCCTCCACCATGACCCATCCATCTTGGGTGACCCTACACAGCATGACTCATAGTTTCATTGAGTTAAACAAGGTTGTGATCTGTGTGATTGGTTTTGCTAGTTTTCTGTGAAGTGGAAAAAGTATGGAAGTTTTTGTTTCATAAATCTCAAGGTCTAAGCCAGGACTCAATCATCAACAGGAGAATGTTCAGTTCAGTTCAGCCACTCAGTCATGTCTGACACTTTGCAACCCCATGGACTGTAGCACGCCAGGCTTCCCTGTCCATCACCAACTCCCAGAGCTTGCTCAAACTCATGTCCATCGAGTCATTGATGCCATCCAACTATCTCATCCTCTGTCATCTCCTTCTCCTCCTACCTTCAATCTTTCCCAGCATCAGGGTCTTTTCCAAGGAGTCACTTCTTTGCATCATGTGAACAAAGTATTGGAGTTTCAGCTTCAGCATTAGCCCTTTCAATGAATATTCAGGACTGATTTCCTTTAGGATTGACTAGTTTGATCTCCTTGCCAGACTTTACTTTTACCTGTTCAACAGAGTCTTCTCTATTGTCAGAGTCTTCTTTAACGTTAGAGTCTTCTCTAACACCGCAGTTCAAAAGCATTAATTCTTTGGAACTCAGCCTTGTTGGATCCCACCAAAAAAAGATACCCCAGCCCCAACAAAATGGTAGGAGGTGTACAATCATGTTATACTTCTTGTAAGTACACCAGCCTTATTGGATTGGGGGCCCACTTTTATGACCTCATTTAACATTGCTTACCTCAGGGATCTCCACCTCACTCCACCCCACCCCACCTCCAGGCCGCTGATTGGTACAAGGTTAGGAACTGTGCTATACAGCAGGAGGTGATTGGAGGGCCAGCAAATGAAGTTTCATCTGTATTTACAGTGTCCTACAATCGCTTACATTACTGCCTGAGTTCAGGATAACAAGCTCAGGGCTCCCAATGATGCTGCATTATGGTGAACTGTGTAATTATTTCATAATAAAGTCATAATGCAATAATAATAGAAGTAAAATACACAATAAATGTAATGCACTTGAATCATCCTGAAATCATCCCTCCAATAGTCCATGGAATAATTATTTTCCATGAAACCAGTCCCTGGTACCAAAAATGGTGGTTTACCTCATTAAGGGTCCCACCTATAAATGCTGTTACACTGAAAGTTAGAGCTGAAACACATGAATTTTGAAGGGACACAATTCAGTCCTAGCATATCTACAACAGAAAATTACCCATCTTTTTTTTTTTCAATTTGTTAATGTGGTAAATTACATTTATTGATTTGTGGATACTGAAGAATCCTTGCATCCCTGGGATAAAGCCCACTTGGTCATGGTGTATGATATTTATAATGTGTTGTTGGATTCTCATTGCTAGAATTTTGTTGAGGATTTTTGCATCTATGTTCATCAGTGATATTGGCCTGTAATTTTCTCTTTTTTTTTGTGGCATCTTTGTCAGATTTTGGTATTAGGGTGATGGTGGCCTCATAGAATGAGTTTGGAAGTTTACCTTCCTCTGCAATTTTCTGGAAGAGTTTGAGTAGGATCGCTGTTAGCTCTTCTCTAAATTTTTAGTAGAATTCAGCTGTGAAGCCGTCTGGACCTGGGCTTTTGTTTGCTGAAAGATTTCTGATTACAGTTTCAATTTCCATGCTTGTGATGGGTCTGTTAAGATTTTCTATTTCTTCCTGGTTCAGCTTTGAAAAGTGGTACTTTTCTAAGAATTTGTCCATTTCTTCCAAGTTGTCCATTTTATTGGCATATTATTGCTGATAGTAGTCTCTTATGATCCTTTGTATTTTTGTGTTGTCTGTTGTGATCTCTCCATTTTCATTTCTAATTTTGTTGATTTNGTGATGGGTCTGTTAAGATTTTCTATTTCTTCCTGGTTCAGTTTGGGAAAGTTGTACTTTTCTAAGAATTTGTCCCTTTCTTCCAAGTTGTCCATTTTATTGGCATATAATTGCTGATAGTAGTCTCTTATGATCCTTTGTATTTCTGTGTTGTCTGTTGTGATCTCTCCATTTTCATTTCTAATTTTATTGATTTGATTTTTCTCTCTTTGTTTCTTGATGAGTCTGGCTAATGGTTTGTCAATTTTATTTATCCTTTCAAAGAACCAGCTTTTGGCTTTGTTGATTTTTGCTATGGTCTCTTTAGTTTCTTCTTCATTTATTTCTGCCCTAATTTTTAAGATTTCTTTCCTTCTACTAACTCTGGGGTTCTCCATTTCTTCCTTTTCTAGTTGCTTTAGGTGTAGAGTTAGGTTATTTATTTAACTTTTTTCTTGTTTCTTGAGGTATGCCTGTATTGTTATGAACTTTCCTCTTAGCACTGCTTTTATAGTGTCCCACAGGTTTTGGGTTGTTGTGTTTTCATTTTCATTCATTTCTATGCATATTTTGATTTATTTTTGGATTTCTTCTGTGGTTTGTTTGTTATTCAGCAGCATGTTGTTCAGCCTCCATATGTTGGAATTTTTAATAGTTTTTATCCTGTAATTGAGGTCTAATCTTAATGCATTATGGTCAGAAAAGATGCTTGGAATGATTTAGATTTCTTTGAATTTATCAAGGTTAGATTTATGGCCCAGGATGTGATCTATCCTGGAGAAGGTTCCGTGAGCACTTGAGAAAAAGGTGAAATCATGTTTTGGGGTGAAATGTCCTATAGATATCAATTAGATCTAACTGGTCAATTGCATCATTTAAAGTTTGCATTTCTTTTTTTAAGAGTGGTAAATTCATTTTAAATGTGGCACTGTGATAAGCTGCAGTTATTCTTAGACTTTTACTGCTGTTCCTTTGTGTGTGTTCAATCACTCAGTCTTGTCTGACTCTTTGCAACCCTATGGGCTGTAACCCATCAGGTCCTCCGTTCAGTTCAGTCGCTCAGTCATGTCCAACACTTTACGACTCCATGAATCGCAGCACGCCAGGCCTCCCTGTTCATCACCAACTCCCGGAGTTGACTCAGACTCACATCCATCAAGTCCATGATGCCATCCAGCTATCTCATTTTCACTTTTATCAAGAGGCTTTTTAGCTCCTCTTCACTTTCTGCCATAAGGGTTGTGTCATCTGCATATCTGAGGTTATGGATATTTCTCCTGGCAATCTTGATTCCAGCTTGTGTTCCTTCCAGTCCAGTGTTTCTCATGATGTACTCTGCATATAAATTAAATAAGCAAGGTGTATACAGCCTTGTTAATTTTCTGTTTAATTATCTGTCCATAGGTGTGAGTGGGGTATTAAAGTCTCCCACTATTATTGTGTTATTGTTAATTTCCCCTTTCATACTTGTTATCATTGTCTTACATATTGTAGTGCTCCTATGTTGGATGCATATATATTTATAATTGTTATATCTTCTTCTTGGATTGATCCTTTGATCATTATGTAGTGGCCTTCTTTGTCTCTTTTCACAGCCTTTGTTTTAAAGTCTATTTTATCTGATATGAGTATTGCTACTCCTGTTTATTTTGGTCTCTATTTGCAAGTAATATCTTTTTCCAGCCCTTCATTTCCAGTCTGTATGTGTCCCTTGTTTTGAGGTGAGTCTCTTGTAGGAAGCATATATAGGGATCTTGTTTTTGTATCCATTCAGCCACTCTTTGCCTTTTGGTTGGGGCATTCAACACATTTACGTTTAAGGTAATTATTGATAAGTATGCTCCCGTTGCCATTTACTTTATTGTTTTGGGTTCGGGTTTATATGCCCTTTTTGTGTTTCCTGTCTAGAGAATATCCTTTAGCATTTGTTGGAGAGCTGGTTTGGTTGTGCTGCAATCTCTCAGGTTTTGCTTGTCTATAAAGCTTTTGATTTCTGCTTCATATTTCAATGAGATCCTTGCTGGGTACAGTAGTCTGGGCTGTAGGTTATTATCTTTTATGTAGTGGCCTTCTTTGTCTCTTTTCACAGCCTTTGTTTTAAAGTCTATTTTATCTGATATGAGTATTGCTACTCCTGTTTATTTTGGTCTCTATTTGCAAGTAATATCTTTTTCCAGCCCTTCATTTCCAGTCTGTATGTGTCCCTTGTTTTGAGGTGAGTCTCTTGTAGGAAGCATATATAGGGATCTTGTTTTTGTATCCATTCAGCCACTCTTTGCCTTTTGGTTGGGGCATTCAACACATTTACGTTTAAGGTAATTATTGATAAGTATGCTCCCGTTGCCATTTACTTTATTGTTTTGGGTTCGGGTTTATATGCCCTTTTTGTGTTTCCTGTCTAGAGAATATCCTTTAGCATTTGTTGGAGAGCTGGTTTGGTTGTGCTGCAATCTCTCAGGTTTTGCTTGTCTATAAAGCTTTTGATTTCTGCTTCATATTTCAATGAGATCCTTGCTGGGTACAGTAGTCTGGGCTGTAGGTTATTATCTTTCATCACTTTAAGTATGTCTTGCCATTCCCTCCTGGCCTGAAGAGTTTCTATTGAAAGATCTGCAGTTATTCTTATGGGGATCCCCTTGTGTGTTTGTTGTTTTTCCCTTGCTGCTTTTAATATTTGTTCTTTGTGTTTGATCTTTGTTAATTTGATTAATATGTGTCTTGGGGCATTTTACCTTGGGTTTACCCTGTTTGGAACTCTCTGGGTTTCTTGGACTTGAGTGATTATTTCCTTCCCCATTTTAAGGAAGTTTTCAACTATTACCTCCTCAAGTATTTTCTCATGGTTTTTCTTTTCGTCTTCTTCTGGGACTCCTATAATTCGAAGGTTGGAGCATTTCATATTGTCCTGGACGTTTCTGAGATTGTCCTCATTTCTTTTAATTCGTTTTTCTTTTTCTTCTTGGATTCATTTCACTAATCCTATCTTCTGCCTCCGTTATTCTACTATTTGTTGCCTCCAGAGTGTTTCTGATCTCATTTATTGCATTATTCATTATATATTGACTCTTTTATTTCTTCTAGGTCCTTGTTAAACCTTTCTTGCATCTTCTCAATCCTTGTCTCCAGGATATTTATCTGTGATTCCATTTTGATTTCAAGATTTTGGATTATCAATATTCGGAATTCTTTCTCAGGTAGATTGCCTATCTCTTCCTCTTTTGTTTGGTTTGGTGGGCATTTTTCCTGTTCTTTTACCTGCTGGATATTCCTTTGTATCTTCATCTTAGTAATATTGTTGCATCTGGGGTGGCCTTTCTGTATTCTGGGAATTTGTGGAGTTCTCTTTATTATGGAGTTTCCTCACTGTGGGTGGGGTTGTATCAGTGGGTTGTCAAGGTTTCTTGGTTAGGGAAGCTTGTGTCGAAGTTCTGGTGGGTGGAGCTGGATTTCTTCTCTCTGGAGTGCAAGGAAGTGTCCAGTAATGAATTATGAGACATCAATGGTTTCGGAGTAACTTTGAGCTGCCTGTATATTGAGACTACCCTGGTGGCTCAGATGGTAAAGCATCTGCCTGCAATACGGGAGACCCTGGTTCAATCCCTGGGTTGGGAGGAGACCCTGGTTCGATCCCTGGGTCAGGAAGATCCTCTGGGGAAGGAAACGGCAACCCACTCTAGTATTCCTGCCTGGAGAATCCTAGGTATGGAGTAGCTTGGTAGGCTTGGAGTAACTTTGAGCTGCCTGTATATTGAAGCTTAGGAGTGTGTTCCTGTGTTGTTGGAGAATCTGCGTGGTATGTCTTGTTCTGGAACTTGTTGGCCCTTGTGTGGTGCTTGGTTTCAGTGTAGGTATGGAGGCATTTGATGAGCTGCTATCGATTTATGTTCTCTGGATTCAGGCGTTCTCTGATGTTCTCAGGATTTGGACTTAAGCCTTATGCTTCTGGTTTTCCATTTTATTTTTACAGTAGCCTCAAGACTTCTCCATCTATACAGCACTGATGATAAAACATCTAGGTTAAAGATGAAAAGTTTCTCTGCATTGAGAGATACTCAGAGAGGTTCACTGAGTTACATGGAGAAGAGAAGAGGGAGAGGGTAGTTAGAGGTGACTGGAATGAGATGAGGTGGGATCAAAAGAGGAGAGAGCAAGCTAGCCAGTAATCACTTCGTTATGGGTGCTCCACAGTCTGGACCACTCAGAGATGCTCACAGAGTTATACAGGGAAGAGGAGAGGAAGGAAGGAGACAGAGGTGGCCAGGAGCATAAAGGTGGGGAATCAAAAGGAGAGAGACAGATCCAGCCAGTAACCAGTTCCCTAAGTGTTCTCCACCATCTGGAACACACAGAGATTCCCAGAGTTGGGTAGAGAAGAGAGGGGGGAGGGAAGAGACAGAGGCCACCTGGTGGAGAAAAAGGAGAATCCAAAGGAGGAGAGAGTGATCAAGCCAGTAATCTTGCTCTCAGGTAAAATTGGGTACTGAAGATTGGGTTTTTAAATGTACAAAATTGACAACACATACCAAAAAGTAAAGATTAAAAATCTAGAGTAGAGGTTGGATTTTCAAAAATACAATATTAAAGAAAATAAGAAGAAGAAACAAACAAAGAATTAGTTTTAAAAAAACACACAAAAAATATATATGGCGTTTGCTTTAAAAAATAGGTTGTTTTTTTTTTTGAAAAGTAATAGTAGGTTATAAAAATAAAAATTAAAGGAGAAATAGAGGACTTTAAAAGTTTTTTTTTTAAAGAAGGAAAAGAAAAGAAGAACAAACAATCACACAGCAACATCAACAACAACAAAAAAAGAATGATTGTAAAAATAGTAGATATATCTGGAACTCTTTTTTTAAGGCTCACTTGTTCAGTCGTGCTGAAGAGAAGGAAGGATGCTGCAAACAAATAACACTGGCATGTGCTCGCAGTCTCAGCCACGCTGGGCCTGCCCCTGCTCATGGCGCACACCACTCAGGGTCTACTTTGCTCTGCCGGGAACCGTCTGAGGCCGGCCCTAGGCTGCATGCACCTCCCCGGTCTAAGCCGCTCAGGTTTGGCACTCAGGTAGCCCTCAGAGGGGCAGATTTGGTTGGGCCTGTGTTTTGTGCCCTTCCCAGGTCCAAGTAGCTCAGATGTTTGGCGAGTGTGGTCTCTCTGACTTATAACCTTTCCTGTCCCTGCTGCTCAGTTTCCTGGGTGCACTGCTGATGTCTCTTCTCAGGCAGATGGCGACTGTCCAGAACCCCAAGAAGCCTTAGTTAGCAAAGAAGCCTGCTTGCAGTTCCATAGGTAATGTCTCTCTGGGGCTGTGATTGCCCCCTTCTGGCCCTTCCAGCTCTGGCTACCTGTCATTGGAGGAGGATGGCCTGCAACTGACTATTTCTGTTCCATCCTTTGTCCTGTGTGCAGTCCTGGCAATGTCTTATGTTAGAGCTTTTCGCATGGTAGCTACCCCACAGTCTGGTTTGCTAGTCCAAGTTAGTTCGCTCTGGTTATGCTCGGGGCCTTCTGGCCCGATTTTTAAAAAGCACTGCAGCCCATGCCTCCCTGGCCAGCCCCCACTTGCTAGTGGCGGATACAGGCATCTGCGCTGCTTCTCCACTGGGGGAGTTACTGTTGGGCTCATAATCTGTTGGTTTTGATTAATTATTTATTTTTCCTCCCTGTTATGTTGCCCTCTGTGCTTCCAAAGCTCGCCACAGACTCGGCAGTGAGAGCGTTTCCTGGTGTTTGGAAACTTCTCTCTTCTTAAGACTCCCTTCCTGGGATGGGACTCCCTTCCTGGGGCGGAGCTCCCTCCCTACCTCCTTTGTCTCTTTTTTCATCTTTTATACTTTTTCCTACCTGTTTTTGGAGACAATGATCTGCTTTTCTGGGTGCCTGATGTCCTCTGCCAGCATTCAGAAGTTATTTTGTGGAATTTACTCTGTGTTGAAATTTTCTTTTGATGAATTTGTGAGGGAGAAAGTGGTCTCCCAGTCCTAGTCCTCTGCCATCTTAGGACCGCCCTTACCCATCATTTGAAGAGCAGCTCCTGGCATACTACCAGGCTCTGATAGAGACTGGATATCTAATCACAGGACATCAAATTGCTTCCCAACATTGATCTGAGCTTTGCCTCCTGAGCTGTGCAAAGCCCACCAATTCACAAGGTTAGGCAAGTACAACATAATTTTATCATATAATGGCAATGATACATTTGAGATCAGGCTGAGTAGATCCAGTGAACATTTATAAACTAATACTTGGCCCAGACACTTAAATTGTCTTCAGGCTAAGTAGATCCAGTGAGCGTATATACACTAATACTTGGCCCAGACACTCAGACTGTCTCTAACTCTTACACACGAATCTCCTTCTCACCTAGACCCTTATAAGATTTTATTTCATCCAGCTGAAAAAGGAAAAAGTGGTCATTTTTGGTTCATCAATAGATAGTACAACTTGCTGGTGCAAGCTGAAAATGGATTTACTGCTATTCTGTAGTACAATTTTAGCAGCAGCAAAGAAAACTCAGGGCCTAGAGCTAAGCAGTACAGCTGTTTACTAACTTGGATTGGAGTAAAAAGTGGCCTGAGACAGGAATATTTGGGACTTTCAGCTGTTGCTAATAGCTTAACTGTTTGTTTAGGAATTTGGGGTGGGGCTAAGAAATTGGAAGAGAGGAAGCAAAGAAGTCTCAGGAAGATGCATACAGATGGATTTATGAGAGTGGCCTCAAAGTGTGAGGATCTTTGTACCACATGTTAATAATACCCACCAGAAAACACAGACTACAAAAGAGGCACTGCTCAACTAGGTAGGCCAAATTGATAGGGACAAAGTAAAGGGACAAAGCAGCTGATTCAATAGTTAATTCTACTAGGAATTTTAAGTAGAGGGAAAAAGTATGCTTTACCACAAAACCAAGCAGGCTTGCTTAGAAACAAAACAATGAAACAGAAGCATGAAGCATGCCCCCAAGCAATGAAACAATGGTGGCATGAGACCCACATCCTGCCAAGTGAGCTAAGTAAGTTAATGACCACTAGAATATGCTCTCTGCATCCATGAAAAGCAATAATTTGTGAAAAGATGACATTTCAAAGTGAGAGACCCTCATTGTACTGTTACCTGAAATAATTTTTCTATAGTGCCAGGATAGTCCCAGCTTGATCATGTAGATAAAAGAAAATTCCCCTGCCTAACCTGAAAGAGAAGCTGATGATGGAAGTTTGGCATCTACTCAATAATGAGGAAGAAAATGGTCTTTTCCTCCTCCCCACTTTTCCTTTGATTATAAAACTGTGGCCTATTGAGTTCTTTGGGTGTGGCATCCTCTTGCCTGCTTGCTCAGAAGCCTCACAAGCATCCTAGTCTAATAAATCACTTCTTATCTATCACTTTGCTCTTGCAGAATGAACTCTTTCTGTGCTGAGACATAAAGAATTGGAGCTCCCTAGAGCTACCCCCACTGCAAAAAAAAAAAAAAAGTCACCTAGTGTTATACCTAATGGACTGCTTGAGGAATTTGTGCTTCCTGTCCCCAAAACTGCATGCTGCATTAGACTAGAAATCTTAACACACTTTTGCCAGGGGACATAATATTGATTCTACTAAAATTAAGGCTATAACTGCTGCCTTTTCATGTTGATGTCTTCACACCAGTATATCTATAAGCAAAGAAAGCATGAACGACAGAGTTGCTGTCATATAATGGAAGCCATGAGGAGTTTGTCTGGATCTTAGTGAGTTTGCTTGGATTACAACTCTTGATGATTTATTTTTTGTTAATGATTGCTAATGAGTAACCTCAGAATCATACCTTAATGAAGGTATTATACCCAGGTGCACAGATCCATTAACCAGGAAAGTCTCAATTACTGGGAAAGAAGCCTATACACATTGAAGTGTTGGCTGGGGGTGAAGGGAACCTAGAAGTGGTGCTGGAGAAATGAAATTATAGCAAGACCCAATCTCAGGACCAACTGGCCAACTGCAGCTTGTTCCATGAAGTTTCTTGTTATGTTACTGTTTGTTTGTTTTGCTTATTTGTTAACTGGCAGCTATCCTGAAGAGCAGTTGTTATAAAGGTAAACTCTCTATAGGTCACATGTGAACCTGAGACCATAGTAGATGCTGCTGGTACCCCATTCATATCCCTCCTTCTTGTTGGATCACGTTAATGAGGCAACTGAGTTCAAATTGCCAATATCTGTGTCTTTTTCCTAAAAGAATCTCTCCAAAGCCACGTGAAGTCACTCTGCCTGCTTGCAGCACAATTTGGAAGTCCAAAATATCAATAGCCCCCAGGAGTTGCTCCCCACCCCCCACTGATGATATCCCACCCCTAACTCCTGGC
>SJYG01000803.1:686042-725968 GCA_006410535.1 Litocranius walleri | reverse complement strand
AGGGCAATAATACTAAGGCATATGTTTTACATTGTTTCCCAGAGGTTCCCTACAGAATTAAGCTTTAGTTAACTGTAGCATTATTTGTCTCTCAATAATGACCTCTCCTTTTTTTGACCTGTTACTCCCTGTCTCAAGTTGCCATTTCTCCATCAACATTACAAAGTACGTCCCAGAAAAGTGACTTGCACTTTAATCTTTGTACCAGGGACCACTTCTGGGGGAAACCTAAACTAATACATGTGAATACAGTGACTATGGGGAAAGGTAGACAGATTCTAAAGCTATTTTGAAGGTTGAACCAATGAGACTTGTAGATGGGTTGAATGTGGCAAATGAAAGAAAGAGAAATCAGGAATGATGCTTAGATTTCTGACTTAAGCAACTGAATAGAAAGTAGCATCATTTACCAATATGGGGGTTAATTAAAGGTGTACACCTGAAACTAACATAACATTGTAAATCAATTATACTTCAATTAAAAAAATTTTAAGAAAAAAAGTATGCGAGATGTTGGATGCTCCAATGTGACTTTATATGACCTTGAAATGTGAAAGCAATGTCAGAGCAATGTTTATCACTTGCCTCTGCCACAGCAACCAGCATTATTCCAAAGAGCTGCTGCTCTATTAGGCTAGGTCCCAGAATTAAGACACATGGAACATGCCCCCAAAAGCGAGAAACATCTTTATTGCCATAAGCCTCTAAGAATTTAGAATGACATTATTGCAGCAGAAACTAGTTACCCTAACTGGTACAGAAATCCTTCCTTAATTAAAACAAGAGGAAAGAAGTTTATGAGGGACATAATTTAAGATAGTTTTGTGACCTGTTGTTGAGAAAATAAGTCCACCTGTAGTTATATTCCAGAAGAAAAAACACAGATACAATTTCATTTCCCCAAAACCCACTGCTGGGGAAAAAAGCAGTCCAGTACTGTTTTTCCAACTAGCTTAACAGGAGAATGACCTTTACCTGGATTGACATCCTGGGGGGTATGCAGTCAAATGTGGAAAACTGATTATTTTATCAACTCTTGATCAGTTGCGTAACACAGTGCAGATCACATGATCTCTTGTTCCACTGTGCTGTGATTGCCTTAAACGCTGGTTTTTTGTTGATGGTCTTTATGTTTTGGTTTTGTTTCTGCTCACATTAAAAGTCTATTTCTCCTCACAGTCAGGTGGAGATAGGTAGGAATGAAGCTCTCAATGCATATTCTCCAGGCACATCTACTCACAACTAATTAAGAACAGGATGCATTTCCCCAAGTTCTTGAATGAGTGACTGCCTGGTGGATGTGGGGTTATCAACAGCCACTCTCCCATTCAGAGTAGACTTTTGCAGCTGCTCAATGAAGTTTAAAATATTTATAGAAAACAAAACCTTTTTTCTCAGTTTAGAAAAAAAGTTTCATTTGCAAATGTCCATTGGAGAGGGAGTAGGAAAGTTTGTGAAGAAGGAAGGTACATAAATCAAGTCCAATCAGGAAAACAGCTCCTCTATGCTTTTACAATAGGAGAAATTTATTTCAGCCAAGTGGTTGTATAAATGATATAATCCCAGAGATCAGCAAGAATAGAAAGTCACTGTTTTCCCTAGGCTGAGTACTAAGGGAAGAGGCAGAGTTTGTGAAGCCCAGGGACCAAGGTCACATCTGTGAAACTCAATCCATGGAAGCCACATTGCCAGAATTAGAGCCATACAGAAAATTAACTGCTGCCAGATTACTATTCAGGATATAGAAGAAACACCCCACTTCTCTCATCACCCAATCTACACCATTGGCTGAACGAACCTTGGAAGCTAAGCTGGAAGGCTGGAGAAAGCAGCCTGCAGGAGGCAGACCCCTTGTAATATGGAATAAAGAAAAAAAGGGCAAACTATCAATCAATGGGGAAATATACACAGGAAGATATGGCACATAGGACTTGGGGCTTGCTGCCTAACCAAACACAATTCCTTCCATGAGTATGCCTGTGTCATTCCCTCATTCTTTCAGATTCCTTAATCCAGAGATCCCCAACCCCTGAGCCATGGACCAGTACCAGTCCATGATCTGTTCAGAACCGGGCTGCTCAGTGGAAGGTGAGTGGCAGGTGAGTGAGCTAAGTTTCATCTGTATTTACAGCTGCTCCCTATCACCTACATTACCTCCTGAGCTCCACCTGCTGTCAGATCCACAGGAATATGAACCCTACTGCACAGGCAAGGGATCTAGGTTGCAGGTTCCATATGAGAATCTAATGGCTGATGATCTGAGGTAGAGCTGAGGCAGTGATGCTAGTGCTGGGGGATGGCTGCAAATACAGATTATCATTAGCAGAGAGGTTTGACTGCACAGATATCATAATAAATCAATTGCTTGCAGAATTATATCAAAACCCTATCAGTGAGTGGCAAGTGAAAATTAAGCTGCACCTGGTAGCAGTCTTTAAGTCAGAATCTGACACATTTTAGTCTGTGCATGGCCCACCCATTTTTTTGTTTGACATTTCCTCTTTCTGGTATTGGGCACTTATTTCAGTCACAGTTTTGGTAAGCACACAGGTTAGCCCTAGGCAAAATGAGTGAAAAACAAATGTCACTGGAGAGCATCTATGAAATCAGGGGGTGGGGGGAAGCACCCAATGATGAGATAGCAGAAGACTCGAAGACTGCTAACAACAACAAAGTTGCATTTAAAAGAAAATACCAAGTTTAGTTCAGTTCAGTCACTCAGTCGTGTCCGACTCTTTGCGACCCCATGAATGGCAGCATGCCAGGCCTCCCTATCCATCACCAACACCCAGAGTTCACTCAGACTCATGTCCATCGAGTCAGTGATGCCATCCAGCCATCTCATCCTGTGTAAGAGTCCTACTTAAATTAAGGGTACATTGCAACAGGTGATTCACGTTCTGCAAGCCCGCTTTATATAATATGTGGTGACTGAGTATCCAACAAAGCCATGAAATCTTCAAGACCATTTTGCCACATGGAAACCAAGCACCCTGCATTACAAGTCAAGCCTTTGCATTTTAAAAGAAGAAAAAATAAATATGAGCACAGAGAACAGAAGCAATTATCGAAGGCCACCATTTCATCAAATGTGTCTCCACTGAGAGCATTATTCTTGTGGCTAACCACATTGCTAAAGCTAAGAAGCCCTTTAATGTTGGTGAAGGGTTGATTCTTCCTGCTGTTCTGGACACTTGTGAAATTTCAGGATAGGATGCCATTCAAAAGTTGGTACATGTTCCTCTTTCAGCGAGCAACTTAACTAGATGAAGTGATGAAGAGGCTATTAAGGCACAAATGTTAGAGAGGGTTGAGGCACCATGGTACAATCCATGTTGACGAGTCTACTGATGTTGACAGTAAGGCAACATTGCTTGGTTTTGTTCAATATATTCTTCAGGAGGATGTGCATACAATATGCTATGTGCCCTTTTATTGCCAACCAAAACCACAGCTGCAAAACTATTCAAGTTTTTTTAATGGTTACATATCAGGAAAGTTGAATGGGTCCTTTTGAGTCAGTATATGCATGGGTGGAGCAGCTGTCATGACTGGATGGCTTTCTGGTTTCACTACTTGAATCAACAGGTCGCTTCTGAATGTGAGTCTGCACTGAGTCCACAGAGAAATGGCTAGTTGAAAAATGTCACCTGAATTTAACAATTTGTAGGATGTGGTCAAAATTATCAACCACATTAAAGTACATGCCCTTAACTCACTACTGTTCTCCTAGCTCTGTGAGAAGATGGACGCAGAACACACATGTCTTGTCTTCTACAAAGAAGTAAGATGGCTTTCTAAAGGTAGATCACTGACCAGAGTCTTTGCATTACTAGAGCCACTCCAGAGATTTCTTTCAGAAAAACAGTCACCACTGGCAGCACACTTCAATGACACAGAGTAGGTCACAAAACTTGCTTACTTGTGTGACATATTTAGCTCAACAAACTCAATCTGTCACTTCAGGGAAAATGACAACTGTGTTCAAGTTGCAAATAAAATGGCCACATTCAACATTGAACTGGAATTATGGGGGTACCAAGTCAACACTGAGATTTTTGACATGTTTCAAACATTAGCAGAGATTGAAAGAGACAGAGCTAGGGCCTTCTTTCTCCAAGCTGGTGCATGATCACCTATTTCAGCTTTCAAAAGTGTTCGAGCATTACTTCCCAACCACAAAAAACCTCCAAACTGGGAAGGAATGGATCCATGACCTGTTTGTGAATAAGCCAGGTCAACTTTGTCCATGCTGTAAGAGAATCAACTGCTTAAAATTGCAAATGACAGTGGCCTTAAAAGTATGCTGCTGCTGCTGCTGCAAAGTCGCTTCAGTCATGTCCGACTCTGTGTGACTCCATAGGCAGCAGCCCACCAGGCTCCCCCGTCCCTGGGATTCTCCAGGCAAGAACACTGGAGTGGGTTGCCATTTCCTTCTCCAATGCATGAGACAACTTCAAATCAACCATATATTCTGGATTAAAGTCAAGGCAAAATATCCTGAGATTTCCACAAAAACACTGAAAAGCCTGTTTCCATTTCCAACATCCCATCTTTGTGAAGCAGGGTTTTCTGCAGTGACAGCAACAAAGGTAAAATTAGAAAGCAGACTGGAGATGAATAACACTTCAGGTTTCACTGTCTCCCATCAACCTGAGATGAGATTATCTAGTTGAGAAAACAAACTCAGGACTCCCAATGATTCTTCATTATGGTGAGTTGTGTAATTGTTTCATTATATCACAGGGTAGTAATAATATAAAGTTCACAATAAATGTAATATATTTGCATCATCTGAAACCTCCCCACCCTCAGTCAGTGGAAAAACTGTCCTCCACAAAACCAGTCCCTGGTGCCAAAAAGGTTAGGGACTACTGGCTTAATCATAATCCCTCCTGAATTCTGTTTCCCAATCCTGATTAAGCCATGGGAGCAAAAGAGATGTTATAGATCCCATTACATAATCCTCATACCCTGCCCATCATTATTGGGCAAAGGAAGGACATCTGACCAATCTTGGCTAATCAGATCCTCTCCTGGACTTTTCATACCAAAAATGGTGGGTAATGATTCTTTCTGTTCTTATTGTAGAGCTGTTGTGACTGTACATGTACCCCTAGTCTTCTGATGTGTGAAGAACATGATTTTAGTCGGATGGAATATAGCCATAGCTAATATGGAGAGGGAAGCAAAAAGAAAGAGAAAGAGAGGGCTTCTTTGAGAGTTACTAGACGGTTTCTGGGTTCACGGTTCTAGAGATTAATAAGAATTCTTCCACTGCTCTTCCACAATGTAGTTGCTTGAGTCAACAGAATTTCTTTCTGGCCTAAAACATTATGTTATGTTTCTATCTTTATAAATACAACACAGATATATTCTGAGCAAGTATAGGAAAGAACAAAGGGTCTGTCATCAAAGTAAAACTATTGCTATAAAAAAGAAAAAAAGAAGAAGCTGAGAGGGCAGAGAAAGTCAGGTGGCTCAATTAAAAATGGGTACCAGCAAGCAAGGGGCTGGGATATTTATATGCAGGATCATGGTTCTACCAAGAGAGTCCAGCTTCCTTCCAGTTATGGATGGTCAATGATATATAAGCTTAAGTCCTGAAGTAGAGCTTGTGGGAAGTTCTTTAAAGAACAGGGGATAATTGGGGCTTCCTTGGGGGTTCAGCAGTAAAGAATCTGCCTGCAAAGCAGGAGACTAGCAGGAGACACAGATTTGATCCCCAGATCAGGAAGATGCCCTGGAGCTGGAAATGGCAGCCCACTCTGGTATTCTTGCCTGAGAAATCCCATGGAATCACAGAGAGTTGGACATGACTGAGTGACTAAACAACAACAAACAAAAGGGTGATTGAAGTGGCAGGTTCTTTTGCCCCATACCCACCAACCACTCAGACATACCCACACTCTATTCCTTTTGCCTGCCACACATGTGATTGCCATCTTGAAGTCACAAACTTGAGGCCCCTTCCCTAGAGCTCAGCAGAACTGTGAGGTGGAAGAAGACTAAGTTCTGAACCATAGTGTGGGGCCACCTTACAGCCCTGGGCTGCTTACGCCTCTCATTACCCGAAATAAAATCACTGTGTTCTTTTACTTTGGTGTTTTGTTCTTTTGTGCTATTTAAGCTACTATCTTATCTAGTATTAACTATTGAGAGCTGATTAGAATTCCTAATTGATGAATATCTGCCTTCTATTAGACATGTTTTTCTCCAATGATAATCTTAATCTTCAATTCTTCTTTAAGACCTCAGGAAGAGGCCACCAGCTGCCATGGCTTGTCAAGGCAAACCTAGCAAGTGTGAAAATCCTCATCTGGCAAGGAGCTGCAAGGGACCTTTGGCCAGAGAAGCTGGAGGCCCTGAAGGGCCTGAAGGTAGGCATAAACCTAGGGAAGTGATACACATGGATGGCCCTCCAGTTCTCTGAAAGCACCAAGAGGCTCCCACCACACCTGTCCCCCTGTAGCTCCAAGGCTTTCCTCTTCCTCATACAAGAAACTCTTTTGTTTCTTTAGTCCCAATCCAGCAAAGGTATTTGCAGATGTGAGGGTTTTCTTTGAAACATCCATCCTATTATCTGCTCTTTCTTCCTGTGATGGTTAATTCCATGCATAAATTTGACTTGGAATGGCATGCCCAGATATATGGTTAAACATTATTCTGGGTATATCTGTGAAGGTGTCTGGTTAAGACTAATATTTGAATCAGTGAACTAAGTAAAGCAGGTCACTTTTCCCATTGTGGGTGAGCCTTATCCAATCTGTTGAAGACCTGTATAGAATGAAAGATTGAGTAAGAAAGAATTCTTATTTTCTACCTGACTGTCTTCAAGCTGGGACACTCCTTCAGGCTTGGACTCCAACTGGAATTTATACCATTATCTTTTCTGGTTCTTAGACCTTCAGACTGAGGCTGGAAATATCTTATTGGCTATTTAAGGTCTTCAGTTGACCTTGGATTTCTCAGCCTCCATAATTATACGAGCAAATTTTTTCTAGTAATTTGTATACATTGATACTATTCCTCTGGAAGATGCAAATGAACATATTCCCCAAGACAAAGGCCCAGGTCAGAAGGAGAATGGTGGCTGCACTCCCAAGGCCTGCAGCAGAATGGAGGATATTGCTTTTCACAAAAACCCCAAGCTTGTAAGAATCCAATCTTCAAATCTCAACAAGGACTATGGGTCTCAGAACTACAAGTGCATACTTTTCTAGTCTCATAAAAGCTCAGACTTTTTGTTTGGAGGATTATTAAGATGAACATCCTTAGAAAGCTATAGCCAGTTAAGATTCATTTCCAGTGTAATACACCTTGATGGCTCTATTAGACACAAAATAAATGGGGAACCAAAGACTATTGTTTAAAGATCAAGACCTGCTGAGAGCAATTTTAATGTTTCTGTTTGTAATAAAGGAATAAAGTTCTGGAAAGTTACTTCTCTGAGCTTGGGAGGTAACAGAGGGGAGTGCAAAATGGTTTATCAGTGTCACATAAAAATAACAAAGACACTTGGCAGCCCTTATCTTGATTTTGTGACTCATGAAGCAAGAATGAAGATTTCTTCCTGGGCCTTTATCACTTTTTTTCCTTTCCTAGGGGGAATTGGGGAGAACAGTGCACAGGTTGAAAGAAGTTTATTTCTCTGCAGTCAACAGACTGGAGAGGCCAGGTTTCTCCCACAAAAATAAGAGTCATGCCTGGGGTCCCTCAGGTGTCATGCTTTTAGTTCTCTCAACATGGGGTTTTCTACTTGCCCACCTCAAGAGGATGGACATTTGGAAGGCTAGCATTTGGCCAGGGGTCTTCCCATGGAAGAAGGCACTCACCAGGCCTCTACATGAAGCAGGCAGACTTTTCCTTCACAAGCATTTTCCTTGGACATTCATGGTGCTGAACAACTTAGCACAAACCTGTTTCTCCTCAAATTCACGCATCTGCATCCCTACTAGCAGCACTCGGGAAGCCAAGCTTTCTGGCAGCACCTTGCCTGACCACTCTTTCAGAGAGCTACCTGGAAGGGGCTAGACAGAAAGCAAGGCTTGGAGGCAAGGTCTATTGTCCTACATCAATCCTGACCCCTCAGCTCAGATGTGTCTGTAATGACACTGGGCTGATCCGAGCATGTGTTTGACTTCACAGCACTCAGACTGACTGTAAACCCAAAGGAAATCCACCAAAGAGTTTCCTTATGGAACAAACTCTGAGATAGAGAAGAGCAGGCAAGATGTTTTATTAGGGAGAACTGTTGGGAATAACATCTATTAACTGGGAAAATGAAGAGTAGAATTAGGCAGAGGGAAACACTGGGCCAGGATGCAGCACCAAGAGAGGCCTCCGCCAACCCTGCAGAGAGCTCCACAGAGATGTTTCTGGTTGGTTTGAGGGCTAATCAGTCATTGAATGTGGGCTGATTTGGGAAAGTACATGAACTTGGGCAAGGCTATTTTCTTCATTCAAAATAATTCCCCTAGAGGGACAGCTGAGGATCATTGAATAGCCTCCCAGTTCTCTGGCTGGAAAGAGTTCTGGGCTGCCCATCTCCCCTAGTCCCTAACACCAAGAATTTCTTTGGGGCTCCAGCAATATGCCTAGGACTGCTCTGTATCAATGAAACACCCTGTTCTTGTTGTTCAGTAACTAAATCTTTGTGACTCCATGAACTGCAGCATGCCAGGCTTCCCTGTTCCTCACTATCTCCCACAGGTCACTCAAACTCATGCCCATTGAGTCAGTAATGCTATCCAAATATTTCACCTTCTGTCATCCCCTTCTCCTCTTGCCTTCAATCTTTCCCAGCATCAGGGTCTTGTCCAGTGGTGGTCAAAGTATTTGGAACTTCAGTTTCAGCATCAGTACTTCCAAAGAATATTTAGGGTTAATTTCCTTTAGGATTGACTGATTTGATCTGTAGCTGTCCAAAGAACTCTCAAGGGTCTTTTCCAGCACAACAATTTGAAAGCAACAAATCTTTGATGCTCATAGTTCTTTATGGTCCAACTGAAAAAGCCATAATTTGACTATAAGGACCTTAGTTGGCAAAGCGATATCTCTGCTCTTTATTATGCTATCTAGGTTTATCATAACTTTTCTTTCAAGGAGCAAGTGTCTTTTAATTTTGTGGCTGCAGTCACTGCAGTGATTTGGAAACCCAAGAAAATTAAATCTGGCACTATTTCCACTTTTTCCCCAATTATATGCCATGAAGTGATGGGACCAGATGCCCGGATCTTCATTGTTTGAATGTTGAGTTTTAAGCCAGCTTTTTCACTCTCTTCTTTCATCCTCATCAAAAGTTCCTCTTCACTATCTGCCTTAAGAATGATATCACCATCATATCTGATGTCGTTGATATCTCTCACAGCAATCTTGATTCCAGCTTGTGATTCATCCAAGCTGCATATTATCTGCATATAAGTTAAATAACCAGGGTGACAATATACCTGCTTGACATACTCCTTTTCCCAAATTTGAACTAGTCCATTGTACCATATCTTGTTCCAACTGTTGCTTCTTAGCTTGAATACAGATTTCTCAGGAGACAGGTAAGGTGGTCTGGTATTCCCATCTCTTTAAGAATTTCCCACAGTTGGTTGTGATCCACACAGTCAAAGGCTTTAGTGTAGTCAATGAAGCAAAGCAGATTATTTTTGGAATTTCCTTGTTTTGTTTGTTTGTTTGTTTGTTTTAATGATCCAGCAGATGTTGGCAATTTGATCTCTGGTTCCTCTGCCTTTTCTAAATACAGCTTGAACATATGGAAGTTCTTGGTTGATGTACTGCTGAAGCTTTTGGAAGGCTGATGTACTGCTGGAAGAACTTTGAGCAACATCTTGCTAGCATGTGAAATGATCACAATTGTATGGTAGTTACAAACATTCTTTGGCATTGCCTTTCTTTGAGATTGGAACTAAAACTGACCTTTCCCAGTCCTGTGGCCACTGCTGTATTTTCCAAATTTGTTGACATATTGAGCACATTTTAACAGCACCATCTGCTAGTATTTTAAATAACTCAGCTGAAATTCCATCATCCTCACTAGCTTTGTTCGTAGTAATGCATGAATCAAGGTAATTTGGACATGATGAAGTAGGAGATGGAAAGAGTGAACATTAATATTTTAGGAATTGGTGAGCCAAAATGGACAGGAATGAGAAATTTTAATTCAGATGACCATTATATCTATTCCTGTGGGCAATAATTCCTTAGAAGAAATGGAGTAACCCTCATAGTCAACCAAAGTGTCCAAAATGCAGTACTTGGATGCAACCTAAAAAACAACAGAATGACTTCAGTTCATTTCCAAGGCAAACCATTCAACAACACAATAATCCAAGTCTATGTCCCAATGAATAATGCTGAAGTAGCTGAAATTGAGTGGTTCTATGAGAACCTACAAGACATTCTAGAACTAACACACACACACACACACACACACACACACACACACACAAAGATATCCTTTTCATCATAGGGGACTAGAATGCAAAAGCAAGAAGTCAAGAGATACTTGAAGTAATGGGAAAGTTTGCCCTTGGAGTACAAAATGAAGCAGTGCAAAGGCTAACAGAACTTTGCCAAGAGAACACACTGGTCATAGAAATCAACCTCTTTCAACAAAACAAGAGACAAATCTACAGATGATAAATACTGAAATCAGATTTATTATATATTTGCAGCCAAAGATGGATAAGCTCAAAACAGTCAGCAAAAACAAGAGCTGGAGCTGGAGCTAAGATTATGAGCTCCTTATTGCAAAATGTAGGCTTAAACTGAAGAAAGGAAAAACCACTAGACCATTCAGTTATTAGGTGATGATAGATTCAAGGTATTAGATCTGGAAGACAGAGTGCTTGAAGAACCATGGCTGGAGATTTGTAACATATAGAGATAGTGACCAAAACTATTCCCAAGAAAAGAAATGTAAGAAGGTAACTTGCCGTCAGAGAAAGCCTTAAAAACAGGTGAGAAAGCAGGGAAGCAAAAGGCAAAGGAAAAAGAGAAAGGTATACATAACTGAATGCAGAGGTCCAAAGAATAGCAAAGAGAGATAAGAAATAGAGGGAAAAAATCCAGCCAAAATAGCTCAGTTGGGAGAGTGTTATACTGAAGAAATAGAGGAAAATAATAGAATGGGACAAACTAAGGATCTCTTCAAGAAAATTAGAGATACCCAGGGGGATATTTCATGCAAAGTTGGGCACAATAAGACATAAACCCCAAGGACCTGACAAACACAGAAGAGGTGGCAAGAACACACAGAAAAACTGCATTTAAAAAGTCTTAATGACATGGATAAACACAATGGTGTGTTCGCTCACCTAGAACCAGACATCCTGAAGTATGAAGTCAAGTGGGCCTTGCTATGAACAAAGCTAGTGGAGGTGATGGAATTTCAGTTGAGCTATTTCAAATCCTAAAAGATGATGCTGTTAAAGTGTTGCACTCAATATGCCAACAAATTTGGAAAACTCAGCAGTGGCCACAGGACTGGAAAAGATCAGTTTTCATCACAATCCCAAAGAAGGACAATGCCAAAGAATGTTTCAACTACTGTATAATAGCACTCATTGCACATTTTCACAAGGTTATGCTCGAAATCCTTCAAGCTAGGCCTCAGCATTCTGTGAAGCAAGAACTTCCAGATGTATAGGCTGGATTTTAAAAAGTCAGAAGAACCAGAGATCAAATTGCCAGCATCCATTCAGTTCAGTTTGCGACCCCATGAATCGCAGCACGCCAGGTCTTCCTGTTCATCACCATCTCTCAGAGTTCACTCAGACTCACGTCCATCAAGTCCGTGATGCCATCCAGCCATCTCATCCTCGGTTGTCCCCTTCTCCTCCTGCCACCAATCCCTCCCAGCATCAGAGTCTTTTCCAATGAGTCAACTCTTTGCATGAGGTGGCCAAAGTACTGAAGTTTTAGCTTTAGCCTCATTCCTTCCAAAGAAATCCCAGGGTTGATCTCCTTCAGAATGGACTGGTTGGATCTCCTTGCAGTCCAAGGGACTCTCAAGAGTCTTCTCCAACACCACAGTTCAAAAGCATCAATTCTTCAGTGCTCAGCCTTCTTCACAGTCCAACTCTCACATCCATACATGACCACAGAAAAAACCATAGCCTTGACTAGATGGACCTTAGTTGGCAAAGTAATGTCTCTGCTTTTGAATATACTATCTAGGTTGGTCATAACTTTTCTTCCAAGGAGTAAGCATCCATTAGATCACAGAAAAACCAAGGGAATTTCAGGAAAAAAAAAACTACTTTTTCTTCATTGAGTACACTAAAGCCTTTGGTTGTGAGGATCACAACAAACTGTGGAAAATTCTTATAGAGGTGGAAACACCAGACCACCTTACCTGTCTCCTGAGAAGCCTGTATGCAGGACAAGAAGCAACCATTAGAACCAGACATAGAACAGCAGATTGGTTCAAATTTGGGAAAGGAGTATGTCAAAGTTGTATATTGTCACCATGTTTATTTAACTTATTGCAGAGTATATCATGAGAAATGCTAGGCTGCATGACTCAAAGCCAGAATCAAGATAGCTGGGAGAAATATCAGCAACCTGAGATATGCAGATGATACCACTTTAATAGCAGAAAGTGTAGAGGAGCTAAACAGCCTCTTGATGAAGGTGAAAAAGAGTGAAAAAGCTAGCTTAAAACTCAGTATTCAAACAACAAAGATCATGGTATCTTGTCCAAACACTTCACAGTGAATAGATGGGGGAAAAGTGGAAACAATGATGGATTTTATTTTCCTGGGCTCCAAAATTACTGCAGACAGTGACTGCAGCCACAAAATTAAAAGACACTTTCTCCTTTGAAGAAAAGCTATGACAAAACAAGACAGCTCATTAAAAAGCAAAGACATCACTTTGCCAACAAATGTCCTTATAATCAAAGCTATGGTTTTTCCAGTAGTCATGTACAGGTGTGAGAATAGGACCATAAAGAAGGCTGGGTGCCAAAGAATTTATATTTTCAAATTGTGGTTCTGTAGAAGGTTCTGGAGAGTCCCTAGGACAGCAAGGAGGTATAACCAGTCATTCCTAAAGGAAATCAACACTGAATATTCATTGTAAGGACTGATCCTGAGGCTGAACCTCCACTTTGGCCACTTGATGCAAACAGCTGACACATTGGACAAGGCCCTGAGGCTAGGAAAGATTGAAGGCAAGAGAAGAGGTGCAGCCAAGGATGAGATGGTTTGGATAGTATCACTTACTCAATGGACAAGAGTTTGGGGAAACTCTGGGAGATAGTGAAGGACAGGGAACCCTGGTATGCTGCAGTTCATGGGGTCACAAGCTGTCAGACACAACTTAGCAAATGAACAACAATGCTTGCTCAGACCCACTTGACTTCACATTCCAAAATGTCTGGCTCTAGGTGACTGATGACACCATCATGGTTATGTGTGTCATTAAGCTCTTTGGGGGGTAGTTTTTTGTGTGTATCTTCCCACCTCTTCTTAATCTCTTCTGCTTCTGTTAGGTCCTTACAGTTTCTGTTCTTTAATTGTGCCTATCTTTGTATGTAATGTTCCCTTGGTATCCCTAATTTTCTTGAAAAGATCTCTAGTATTTCCCATTCTATTGTTTTATTTGCATTATTTATTTAAGAAGGCTTTCTTATTTCTCCTTGCTATTCTCTGAACCTCTGCATTCACTTTGCCTTTTCTCCTTTGCCTTTCACTTCTCTTCTTTTCTCAGCTATTTGCAAGGCCTCTACAGACAACCATTTTGCCTCCTTGCATTTATTTTTCTTGGGTATGGTTTTGGTCACCACCTCTTTTAAAATATTACAAACCTGCATCCATAGTTCTTCAGGCACTCTGTCTATCAGATCTAATTCCTTGAATCTATTCATCACCTTCACTGTATAATCATAAGGGATTTTATTTAGGTTACACCTGAATGGCTTAGTGGTTTTCCCTACTGTCTTCAATTTAAACATGAATATTGCAATAAGTTGCTCATGATCTGAGCCACTGGAGGTGATGGCACCCCACTCCAGTATTCTTGCCTGGAAAATCCCATGGATGGAGGAGCCTGGTAGGCTGCAGTCCATGGGGTTGCAAAGAATCAGAGCAACTTCACTTTCACTGAGTGACTTCACTTTCACTTTTCACTTTCACTTTTCACTTTCACGCATTGGAGAAGGAAATGGCAACCCACTCCAGTGTTCTTGCATGGAGAATCCCAGGGTCGGGGGAGCCTGATGGGCTGCCGTCTTGGGGTCACACAGAGTCGGACACGACTGAAGCAACTTAGCAGCAGCAGCAGCAGTTATGAGCCACAGTCAGCTCCAGGTCTTGTTTTTGCTCACTGTATTGAGCTTCTTCATCTTTGGTTGCAAAGTATATAATCAATCTGATTTCTATACTGACTATTTGCTGACGTCCACATGTAGAACTATCTCTCATGTTGCTGGGAGAGGATGTTTGCTATGACCATTGTATTCTCTTGGCAAAGCTCTGTTAGCCTTTGCACTGCTTCATTTTGTACTCAAAGACCAAACTTGCCTGTTATTCCAGATATCTCTTGACTTCCTACTTTTGCATTCCAGTTCCCTATGATAAAAAGGACATCTTTTGGTGTAGTTCTAGAATGTCTTGTAGGTTCTCATAGGGCCATTTAACTTCAGCTTCTTTGGCATTTGTGGTTGGGGCAATAGACTTGGATTACTGTGATGTTGAATGATTTGCCTTGCAAATGAACTGGGATCATTCTGTTGATTTTAAGATTGCATACAAGTACTGCATTTTGGACCCTTTGGTTGACTATGGGGGCTCCTCCATTTCTTCTAAGGAATTCTTGGCCACAGGAGTAGATATAATGGTCATCTGTATTAAATTTGCCCATTGCCATCCATTTTTGTTCACTGAATCCTAAAATGTCAGTGTTTACTATATCTCCTGCTTGACCATGTTCAATTTACCTTGCTTCATGGACTCAACATTCCAGGTTCCTATAGAATATTGCTTTTACAGCATTGGATTTTACTTTCATCACCAGACACATCCACAACTGAGTGTCATTTCTGCTTTGGCCCAGCATCTTCATTCTTCCTAGAGCTATTTCTCTGCTCTTCCCCAGTAGCATATTGGACACCTACCAACATCGGGGGGCTCATCCTTCGGGTGTCATATCTTTTTGCCTTTTCATACTATTCATGGGGTTCTTAAGGCAAGAATACTGGAGTGGTTTTCCATCCTCTTCTCCAGTGAACCACATTTTGTCAGAACTCTCCACTATGACCCATGCATCTTGGGTGGCCCTACATGACGTGGCTTTATTGAGTTACACAAGGCTGTGATCTATGTGATCATTTTGGTTATTATTTCTGTGATTGTGGCCTTCATGCTGAAGTTGTGGGATTGTAGTTCTTGCTTCTTCTGTCTGCCCTCTGATGAATGAGTATAATAGAGCTGTGCAAGCTTTCTGATGGGAGGGACTGTCTGTGGGGAAAATTGTGTCTTGATCTGGCAGACAGATCCATGCTCAGTGGATCTTTAATCCAGTTGTAGCTGATGGGTGGGACTGTGCTCCCTCCCTGGTAGTTGTCAGGCCTGAGGTGATCCAGTCCTGGAGTCTACAAGCTCTATGTTAGGGCTATGGTGACCTCCAAGAGGACTCTTGCTGTACATGCCTCCCAGGACTGCTGCTGCTAATGCTCCTATCCTTGCAGTAGGCCTCTTCCAACCCACATCTCTGTAGGAGACCTTCAAACACTCAGGTAGGTCTTCCTCCATCTACCATGGGGTGACTGCTCCTTTCCCCTGGTGCACACAAGGTTTTGTTTGTTCCATCTAAGAGTCTCTGTTTCCCCTGGTCCTGTGGAAGTTCTGTAATCAAATTCCACTGCCCTTAAAAGTCAGATTCTCTGAGGATTCCCAGTCCCTCCCTTGTCAGATCCCCCAGTTGAGAAGTCCACTGTAGGGCCTAGAACCTTTGCAACAGTATGAGAACTTTGGTATTATTTTTCTCCAGTTTGAAGGTCAACTACCTGGCAGGTATGGGACTTTATTTTAATGTGATTATGCCCCTCCTAACATCTCATTGTGGCTTCTCCTTTGTCCACCATTTATTGGTGGGTTACAACATCTTCCTGTTGATGTTTGTTCAACAGCTAGTTTCAATTTTGGTGTTCTCATGGGAGATGTGTGTGTGTTCTTCCACTTCACCATCCTTCCCTTGTGGTTCAAATGGTGAAGAATCTGCCTGCAATGCAGAAGACCACATTTGATCCTTGGGTCAAGAAGATCCCCTGGAGAAGGTAATGGCTACCCACTCCAGTATTCTTGCCTGGAGAATTCCGTGGACAGAGGAGCCTGATGGGCTACAGTCCACGGGAACACAAAGAGTCTGAGATGACTGGATGACTAACACTTTCTCTTACAATGATACATCATAAACTTCGGTTAAAATATGTAAAATAAAGTACACTTTACAGTTGGGAAGGATTTTGAGGAAAGATAGTGAGAAGAACTCACTAGCTGGGAAAGGCATGATGAATATTCTAGGTCAGTGTTGCTTTGCCAGGTACCATTAACAATTTTTTTTAATGTGCTTTACTTTTAATACACTTGAGTGAGACAGAAAAATCTCTTAGCCTTCTTGTGAGTGAGACTTGCCCATTCTCTGGACAGTTCTTCTTCTTTCTGGGCAATGCTTGGTGGATAAACTTTGTATTAGACACATGTCAGGGCATCAACCTTGAACACAGCTCTTTTTCACAAAATCTATCCCTACCCAGGGTCCCTGCTAAGAATGTGACCTCTTGGCAATGGGCACCTGGGATGTGCAGTGAGCCTGGCATAATAGCATGGCAGCCAGTCAGTTGAATTTGCTGCTGCAGTTTGCATAGGCCAGCAAGGACCGAGTCATCTGGCAGCAGGACCTGTGGCAAAACACGATGACAGAGAAAGGACCCACTGTTGGCCTCCACTTTGGGCCAGGGGCAGGTGGTAGGTAAGCAGAGAGCTCTGTTCAGGGGAAAGAGGAGAATGAAGCTCAAGTTTCAAGAAGAGAGCCTAGGTGAGAGGGTAGGAAGTACACAGCTGCTGACCAGGCAGCCTCCTGGACACAGGTGCTGTGGAGCTGAGTACTCATGGAGATTTGACCTTCAGTAAGACCACAGGGTGGGCACTAGCCTCTTCTAACCAGGAAATCCCTGTTCCTCAGAGTCACAGACCCCAGAGGGGTACCACTGCACTGGGGCATTGGAGGCCACCTCTGAGTCGCCCCCCTGCCACTAACCCCTGTCTCATGCCCCGAACCAGGAAAGCTCTTCTTGCAGTGCTGGGAAGTTCACTGCATTTTTTTTTCTCACATCACTACAGCTTCTGAATTATGTCTCTTACCCACAGGGGACAAGCGCAGCAAGAGGAAGAGAGAAGGTCACCTATCCTGCTGTCTCACCAGGATTCCTCTCCTGGTTTGGTACGCTCAGGCTCCAGGCTAGCTGAAGAGCAGCCTTCCTGCTTTCACTCTGGCATTGCTCCTTATAGGAGGGCCAAGGCCTGTGGGCCTGGCTGCTTTATTGTCACAGCCCAGCCACTGGGCACTGAGGCCCATTGGCCTTTTAGCCATGGGTTCACCTCTGCTGAGGGTGAGGCGTCAAATCCATGAGAACTCTTCATTGTGAAGATCCTAGAAAAGGGTGCCAGCATCCCACAAGGGAGGGGTGCTCACAGGCAAGGTCCCCTGGTAGACCTTAGGAGAGAAGCAGGCCTGACTGAGCAGGCCCTGTGCAGACCAGGATAAACCCCCAGGGTTTCAACAATGCTAGCGATGTCTGAATGGAAGCCTCAGGGAAAGGGATTGAGAGGAAGTGGGGATGGGAAGGTGGGGAGAGAGAGGTTGGGGAATGGAGGGTGGGGGGGATGAGGATGCCATGTACCCTTTTTCTAGCCTGGGTCTATAGACATTTGGAGGGTTCCAGAGAGATAGAGGAGCCCTCAAGGGGAGGAAATGGCCATTTTCTAAGCCCTCTTTGAAGTCCAGGAATCCAGGAGGCATGATTCCAGGGCTGTAATTTGTTTCCTGTGCTGGAGGAGGAAATGGCAACCCACTCCAGTGTTCTTGCCTGGAGAATCCCAGGGACAGAGGAGCCTGGTGGGCTGCCATCTATGGGGTCGCACAGAGTTGGACACGACTGAAGTGATGTAGCAGCTGTTATAACAAATTACCAAAAACATAAAAATGTACTGTTTTATTATTTTGGAGGCTAGAAGTTAAAAGTGGGCCATACTGGATTAAAATCAAGGTGATGGCAGAGTTTTTTTCCTTCTAGAGACTCTGAAGGGAGCAGGGGAACAGTGTGTGCCAAGCCAGGGAGCCTGAGGGAGAGTGGTGAACACAAAGACCAGCGCACCTGGAGCACTGGGTGGGGGGAAGCAGCCCTCTTGACTAGTGTAAGCAGGTCTGTTCATAAGTGGCTTCTATGTAGGAAGCCATGGGGAGCTTATTAAGTAGGTGACACAGCCAGATTCATGCTTCAAAATAATCTTCCTGGCTATAAAGTGGAGGAAACATTGAAGGTGGGACAGTATTGCTTCAAGGGACCTGTGAAGAGGCCTTGTCACTAGTCCAGGAGATGGGATTTGAATCAGAGTGTAAACATAGGTGCATGCTAAGTTGCTCCAGCTGTGTCCAATTCTTTGCAACCCTATGGACTATAGCCAGCCAGGCTCCTCTGTCATGGGATTCTTCAGGCAAGAATGCTGGAGTGGGTTGCCATGCCCTACTCCAGGGAATCTTCCTGAACTGGGGATCGAACACACATCTCTTGCATTTCCTCTATTGGCAGGTGAGTTCTTTACCACTAGTGCCACCTGGGAACAAGTGTCAAAGCCTGGACTCCACCCCAAGCCTGAGCTGGTGGCACTGAACTGAATCTTGTGGGCACCATATCTTAACCACTCCAGGAACTGCCAAGTCTGTTCCCTGAGGCCTGTTGAGAAAAACTCCCCAGCTCTGTGCTGGGGAAGGGCTGTCCTAAGAACAGCAAGTCTGTGACTTTCCAGAGTAGAATTCTGAAAGAAAAGAGTCCATACCCACGGTTTCACGTTTTCTGTCCTATAACCTCCAGAGCAGGCTTTGTGGGGATAGCTCTCCCCAACTGTCCTAGGAAGATTATGCTAAAGTGATCTCAGCAAGTCTCATATCCCTCAGTCCCTGAGGAGAAGACACACTTTCCACATACAACATCATCTGGGCAAACAAAGAATTTTCGTCAAAGTTGGAAATCAACACCCAACCAGGTTTTTGGCACCAAATGGGTTCAGAGATGCAGCTGATGGAGCTGCTATAAAAACTTTATGCTGAAAAATACTGCACAAATTAAAAAACGTTAACTGGTTAGAATGTCATAGTTTTTATGCACATGTATATAAGGTTAATGAATTTTATTCCACACAGATAATTTAAATTATAAAACAATCAAATTACTTTTCAGATAATACTTTGGGCCCAAATCAAGTAAATTTCAAGCCATTATAACTTTAGAAAAAGACATTAATTTGAATATGGAATTTAGATCCATTAAAAATCTCAACTTTAGATAGTGATAATAGAAACCAGAAAAGCTTAAAAGTGGTTAAGATTAATTAAGAGTGAATGCATTTGGGAAAAGAAAATTATAGCACTGTAATTTTAGAATGCAAATGAGGTCAAAAAGTTTAAACTAATTACATCTATAGATAAACACTGCCTCAAAACAGAAAAATATTTCATTACAAGGATTTGTAAGTACTGTATTCTGTAATTCTTGTTACATAATTAGCAACAAATCGGTAAACTGCAATTGTTATCAGCTCATCAGAATACCCTGGTAGTTCAGCTGGTACCAGCTTAAAATTCTAACTCCTCAAAGTTCACTTCAGCCTGATTTCTTTGCCCTATGAGGTAAACTGTGTACATAACCCACTCAAGCCCCTTAAATCCCTCTCATGTTTTTCAGACTTTGCTTCTGTAGGTTCCCACCTGCAGTGGTCTGCTGGTACCTTGCCTGAGGTTCTGGAGCTGCCTCACCCACCCAGCTAGAGTAGGGTGCCTGTCAGGTTATGCTCCCCACCCCAACCCCATCCTCACCCCCAGTGAGCTTAGCCAATGACTGCTCTAAGTGTTCTTTGCCTCAGGTTGGATGGACTCTGGGGTATAATTTATGCTCCAGAGCTCCACACAGGATGGGGCTAAGACTAGGCTTCCTGTGAGACCACAGTCATGCTTAGCTTCTGCACTAGATCCAGTTGCCTTAAACTGGAGCCTGGAAGAAGGAATCTTATGCAAACCTTTCATAGAGGAAATACTCAGGTGAAACTTATAGGGAAGTAGGGCATTAAAAATAAAGTTATTCTAACACTTGTCACTTCATGGCAAACAGATGGGGAAACAGTGGCTGACTTTATTTTTCTGGGCTCCAAAATCACTGCAGAGGGTGATTGCAGCCATGAAGTTTAAAGACACTTGCTCCTTGAAAGGAGAATTATGACCAACCTAGACATTATGTTAAAAAGCAGAGACATTACTTTGCCAGCAAAGGTCCATGTAGTCAACACTATGATTTTTTCAGCGGTCATGTATGGATGTGAGAGTTGGACTATAAAGAAAGCTGAATGCTGAAGAATTGATGCTTTTGACCTGTGGTATTGGAGAAGACTCTTGGGAGTCCCTTGGACTTCAAGGAGATCCAACCAGTCCATCCTAAAGAAGATCAGTCCTGGGTGTTCACTGGAAGGACTGATGTTGAAGCTGAAATTCCAATACTTTGGCCACCTCATGCAAAGAGCTGACCCATTGGAAAAGACCCTGATGCTGGGAAAGATTGAAGGCAGGAGAAGAAGTGGATGACAGAGGATGAGATGTTGGATCGCATCACTGACTCGATGGACATAGATTTGGGTGGACTCTGGGAGTTGGTGATGGACAGACAGGGAGGCCTGGTATACTGCAGTTCATGGGGTCACAAAGAGTCAGACACAACTGAGCTGAACTGAACACTTGTTAAAACAGTAAGGAAGACTACTCAGTACTTCTGTGATGTGGTAAGACTAGGGCAATAGGGGGAAAAAGTCAGTTTCCACTCTGAATACAACAATGTGGGGGGATTCTGGGCAGAAAATTGTAAAGAGTAGACATCAAGGGTAGGGAGTGTTTCTCGCTAAACTGTCTTAGATCCTTACTGAAGTTAGGATAGGGTAATCAGATACCAAGGGTGGAGGGATTCTTGCTAAACTAACTCGCAGGATTCTTGCTACAAATAGACTAGGCAGGCCAAAGGCAAGGCCCCAGAATGAGGCCTAGTTGAGTAGAAGGCCCTTCTGAGTGCTGATGACGGAATGAAACACCAACACAGCCGAGTGATTGGAATCTTTCTTCTGCTTCTTGCAGCTGCTTTATTTTATATACTTTGCACAACAATCAGCAGGGCAAGTTGCCAAACACTATGATTCAGCGACTATACAGTGCACAGGCCCTGGGCGAGATAACCTTTACCTTAACTTATTCACTGCAGCTAAGACTTTGTTTTGAGAACTTCCTTATCAACTTAGAATCCACTTTGTCCCCGGGTCTGTTCCTTTTGAGGAATCAGAGAAACACCTTTGTATGCAAGAAATGTTCTTTTCCCATGGGATCAAAGGATTCTTGACTGAACATCTCGTTTGCAAGAATATTCAGCCCTGACCAGGAGCCTTGTTTGCAAGCATCTTCCCAGCCTCCCTTACGCTTTGTTCCCTAAACCTGGTTGAGAGTCTTGTTTGCAAGCAACTTCCCAACCTTCCTTATTCTTTGTTCCCTACATCTGAGCCTCACTGAGTTTGGTAAAGGAGAGAGCATTTGTCAGAGGGAAGCAGGGAGGAGCAGGGGAATAAGCAGGCAAAACTGTGGATTTAGTTGAAGTTTGGCCTCCACTTGATCATAAAGTGTCCTATCTTGAAGCAAGGGAAATGGACTTTTTCTAATATCCTCATATCAGTTAGTCCTTTTTTATGGACCAAACCCCAGGGGTTGTAATATATGCCAAATCTGGGCAATTCTTCTGAGGCCTGCAAGTTACCAGGTTGGTGCAAAAGTAATAGCAGTTTTGGATCCTGAATTTTAAGTTTTTATAACTAGGCTCAAGCACATCTTTATAAATCAAAATAGGAATTATTACAATCAACACATTTTTGCCAATGAGAAATAAATTTATTCCTGCAACAAAAAAATATCTGGGCACTAGGATTCAACAAACTCTTAGAAAGCATCATCTTCATCCTGCTAGTTGTGGAAACATTTTCCCTGCAAAAAGTTTTTGAGATGCTTGAAGAAGTGATTGTCTGTTGGCAAGAGGTCAGGTCAATATGGCAGATGAGGCAAAACTTTGTAGCCCATATCATTCAACTTTTGAAGCCATGAGTGGTTGCATGTTGTCATAGAGAAGAATTGGGCCCTTTCTGTTGACTAACGCCAGCTGCAGGCATTGAATTTTTTGGTGCATCTCTTTGATTTACTGAGCATTCTTCTCAGATGTAATGGTTTTGCCAGAATTCAAAAAGCCGTAGTAGATCAGACCAGGCAGCAGACCAGCAAACAGTTATCTTTTTTTTTTTTTTTTTTTGGGTGCAAATTTGGCTTTGGGAAGTGTTTGGAGCTTCTTCTCAATCCAACCACTGAACTGGTTATCACTGGTTGCCATATAAAATCCACTTTTCGTCACACACTGCAATCTGATCGAGAAATGGATCACCGTTGTGTAGAATAAGAAAAGATGACACCTCAAGACAACAATTTGTGGTCAGCTTATGAGGCACCCACTTATTGAGCTTTTTCACCTTTCCAAATTGCTTCAAATGCCAAATGGCCATAGAATGGCTGACATTGAGTTCTTGGACAACTTCTCACATAGCTGTAAGAGGATCAGCTTCAATGATGCTCTCAGTTGGTCTTTGTCAACTTCCAATGGCCGGCCACTACACTCCTCATCTTCATGCTCTCATCTCCTTTGCAAAACTTCTTGAACCACCACTGCACTGTACATTCATTATCAGTTCCTGGGCCAAATGGATTGATGATATTGCGAGTTGTCTTCTCTGCTTTATGACCCATTTTGAACTCAAATAAGAAAATCGCTTGAATTTGCTTTTTGTCTAACATAATTTCATAGTCTAAAATACATATAAACATCAAGTTATTCATTAGCAAAAAACATAAAGCAAATACATATTAAAATGATGTATAACACGCCACATTTGTTGAAGAATATATTCCAATATCAAATGGCAAAGTTCAACAACACAAAACCACAATTACTCTTGTACCAGCCTAATATCACAGTCCACACTCAGGGCAGCCGAGAAAGATCAGCAACCCAGCTCATTAAAGGCAGGTTGAGCAGAGCACCCTCTACTGTAGCATTTCCCCTTTCCCTATCCTGCCTCTGGAGAGCACTGCCTGCACAGTAAGCCTCATCACAGGCACTGCTTCCAAAGAAACCCAGCAGGGACATCCCAGAGCTCTAAGGTTCAAGAGTTCCCCTTGCTCTGGTGACCACAGGCGGCTGGAGACCTGAAAGCCTCTCTATTTCAAGCTCTAGAAGAGTGCCTGCAGCAATTGGCTCCTGCCATTCCCCCTAGAACAGAATCCATGTTCCCTTCTTTTAGTAACAGTACCCTGATTTTCGGGATTCCCTCCTGGCTCAGAGGGTAAAGAGTCTGCCTGCAGTGTGGAAGACCTGAGTTCGATCCCTGGGTCGGGAAGATCCCCTGAAGAAGAAAATGGAAACTCGCTCCAGTATTCTTGCCTAGAAAATCCCATGGACAGAGGAGCCTGGCGGGATACAGTCCATGGGGTCACAAAGAGTTGGACACAACTGAGCGACTTCACTTTCACTTTTCACTTTCACCCTGATTTTCCTCTGTGGAATCCATTACCCCTTCTCAATCTATACAGTTTGGACTTAGCGTATGTGCATGCATGCACACACATATTCTCTCTCTCTCTCTCTCTCACACACACACACACACACAAACACACACACACTTACACACTTAGCCTTAGACAATCAGCCAAGAGATGGGAGTGTGATCCCAGCTGAGCCAGTGAGCCTCAGTCCTGAGATCTTTGCTTGGAGGCATCTGAGGATCATCTGCCTGCAGATATGAATATTCTGCCCAAGACTGAGGCAATCACAGAAACAAATTAAACCAAGTCAGAGAATTTGAAAGACATCTGACAACATTTGAACCCCAGGTCAATCTCTGGACTCTTTAGTTGTATGAACCAATTCAGCCCTCTCAGCAGATGGGAACTGCTCCAGCCACCTGGAGATGAAGTTCAGTCACATCCAAGTGACCCTCCCCTGACTCATATCTCTGATGAGGGTCTGGTGAAAAGCCTCTTTTGGAAAACTGTCTATTTTGAGATGTGTGGTAGGGTGTAAGTGGTAAGTACTCAGTATCTACAGTCCTTTCTATGCATTCATTTCCTTATTGACTGTTTGGTCCTGGGAGTCCTGGCCTCTATGGAAGATTTCTTTTAGAGTGCTCCCGGGGGTTCTCAGCTCTCCCATCCAACCCCCAGTCTCCCAAGACTCTGAGCTCTGGTGCCTTAGGAACACTTCATTCATAAGCACCATATCCTCTCCTTGCTCCTAACCCCACCTCCAGGAATCAGTCTAGGAAGGACAATAGGACCCAATCTCATGTACATGTCTGTGAGCCGGGCCCATCCTGCGGATACTCTGTCTACTGGAGCAGCTCTCCTGGTTTTGGTGACTCTTGTTCATCATTTCACTCTCCATGCAGACATCTCACACCCCAGCCTGGGAACTGGCTGTGTGAGAGGGCTGGAGGGACCCTCTATGTGAAGGCACGTGGGGAAGTGGTCCTGCCCCTAGAGCCAGCCAGATGATAGCCTGGAGCTGCTGAGAGCCACTGTGTCCAGAAGGCCAGCTTGAGAATGACACCAGTCCAAAGGAAGCACAGCCGAGAAGCATCAACGTCATATGAGAGATGGGGTGCACCATCATTTGAACATCTCATTTCAGTCATATCTAAAATCTGGAACCTCTTTATTGCTAAGCCAATACATTCCCTTTTTAGCTTCAGTCAGTTTAAGCAGGATCTTGTCACTTTGAACAATAATTATATGTAGATGAGATAGTAACTAGAGGCAAAGAGCTTTGTGTGGGCACAAGAGGGGACCTAAGCCCTGACTCATAGAACTCGGGTCTGGCTCTTTTTTGCCTTTAGCTTATAACTGATACCTGTAATATGAAAGATTCTTGAATGTGTGTCACCTCCTCCTGAATCCTTTCCCAGCTGCTCTGTGCTGCCCAAATCTCACCTTTTAGGTAAAGGCACCCCCACTTAAGGAGTGCATCCTGAGAGGAAACATTCTAACCTCAGCTTTGGAGTCTGTCACATGAGTGCAGATTTTGCAATAGAGATAAGAGATCACCTATCAATTGTTAGCTCTGAGTGAGCTAAGCTGGGAGAGCAAATAATCCAGTATGTCATTGGCTTAAAACACATATATGTTTCAGACCTACAGAGTTCACTATGAATCCAGGAGACTCTCAGGGTAATTGGCCTCTGTGAAGTGACTCGGTGACCCAGGTGACCCTGATCTTGTGAATCTACAATCTTAATGCAAATGCCCTTGTGCTGCAGTAGGGGAAAGATGCATACAGCTCTCTTGTGCCCCTCTTCCAAACTTCAGCCCACATGTGCCCATGCCAATTAGCCAAAGTCATCCCAAGGCCCTGTTCAACTGCAAGGGGGGCTAGAAAGTATGCTTTTAATGTGTCTAGAAAGAGAAGAGACCACTTGTGGGTAAGCACTAGTGATGTCCACCAAGCACTGTGAGCATAGGAGAGACCACTGAAAGGGTCAGTGAGGATACATGGCTCAAAAGTGAGCATTTGACTGACTCCTGCTAAGAACCTTTGCTGTGGGTGGAGGGCAGAGCAGTCCCAGCCTAGATTGTGGGAGAGAAGCCAGGACTCCTCCTTGCCTTGGTTTGGTGTGCTCTCTGGGTTTTAAAATTATTTCCAGGGGTGGTCCTAACATGGCGGAGTAATAGGATGGGGAGACCACTTTCTCCCCCACAAATTCATCAAAAGAACATTTAAACGCTGAGTAAATTCCACAAAACAACTTCTGAATGCTGGCAGAGGACATCAGGCACCCAGAAAAGCAGCCCATTGTCTTCAAAAGGAGGTAGGAAAAAATATAAAAGACAAAAAAGGAGACAAAAGAGGTAGGGATGGAGCTCTGTCCCAGAAAGGGTGTCTTAAAAAGAGAGAAGTTTCTAAACACCAGGAAACACTCTAACCACCAAGTCTGTGGTGAGTCTTGGAAGCACAGAGGGCAATATAACAGGGAGGAAAAATAAATAATTAAAACCCACAGATTAAGAGCCCAACAGTAACTCTCCCAGCGGAGAAGCAGCACAGACACCTGCATCCACCACTAGCAAGCGGGGGTTGGGCAGAGAGGTGCAGGCTGCATTGCTTAGAGTAAGGACTGGGCCTGAATGCCCCAAGGGCAATCTGAGTGAACTAACTTGGACTAGCAAACCAGACTGTGGGATAGCTGCCACACGAAAAGCTTTAACCTAAGACACAACCAGATCCGTGCACAGAGCAAAGGACTGAAAAGAACTAGCCGGCTGCAGACCATCCCCTTCCAGTGACAGGCAGCCAGAGCGAGAAGGGGGCAATTGCACCCCCAGAGAAACATTATCTACCAAACTGCAAGCAGATTTCTTTGCTAATTAAGACTTCTTGGGGTTCTGGACAGTCAACATCCACCTGAGAAGGTGTGCCGGTTGTACACTCAGAAAACCGAGCAGCAAGGGCAGGGGAGGCAATAAGTCGCAGTGACCGCACTCACCAAACACCTCATCACCTGAACTGCTCGGACCTGGGAAGGGCACAAAACACAGGCCCAACCAAGTCTGTGCCTCTGAGAACTACCTGAGTGCCTAAACCTGAGTGGCTTAGACCTGGGAGGTGCATGCAGCCCAGGGCCGGCCTTGGGCGGTTCCTGGAGGAGCAACCTGGAGCCTGAGCAGTGTTGGCTGGGAAGGCACATGCGCCGTGAGCAGGGGCAGGCCCAGTGTGGCTGAGACACTGTGAGCACATGCCAGTGTTATTTGTTTGCAGCGTCCCTCCCACCCCACAGCACAATTGAACAAGTGAGCCTAAAAAACTGTTCTCCCCTTGTGTCAGGGAGGAAGTCAGACACTGAAGAGACCAGCAAACAGAAGAAGCTAAAACAGAGGGAATCACCTTGGAAGTGACAGGTGCAATAGATTAAAACCCTGTGGATAACACTGACTACATAGGAAGGGGCCTGGAGAAGGCAATGGCATCCCACTCTAGCAATCTTGCCTGGAAAATCCCATGGACTGAAAAGCCTGGTAGGCTACAGTCCATGGGGTCGCGAAGATTCAGACACAACCCAGTGACCTCATTTTCACTTTTCATTTTCATGCATTGGAGAAGGAAATGGCAACCCACTCCAGTGTTCTTGCCTGGAGAATCCCAGGAATGGCGGAGCCTGGTGGGCTGTTGTCTATGGGGTCGCACAGAGTCGGACACGACTGAAGCGACTTAGCAGTAGCAGCAGCAAGGGGGCCCTGTAGGTCTTGAAAAAATATAAGCCACACCAAGGAACTATCCGAAAATGAACTGACCCCACACTGCCCACAATAACACGAGAGAAAGTCCTATATATATTTTTACTATTTTTACAATCATTCTCTTTTTTTAATTTTTAAACTACCACACAATTGCACTCATCTCACACCCTAGTAAAGTAATCCCCAAAATTCTCCAAGACAGGCTTCAGCAATACTTAAACTGTGAAATTCCTGATGTTCAAGTTGGTTTTAGAAAAGGCAGAGGAACCATGGATCAAATTGCCAACATCCGCTGGATCATGGAAAAAGCAAGAGAGTTCCAGAAAACCATCTATTTCTGCTTTATTGACTATGCCAAAGCCTTTGACTGTGTGGATCACAATAAACTGTGGAAAATTCTGAGATGGGAATACCAGACCATCTGACCTGCCTCTAGAGAAATCTGTATGCAAGTCAGGAAGCAACAGTTAGAACTGGACATAGAACAACAGACTGGTTCCAAATAGGAAAAGGAGTACATCAAGGCTGTATATTGTCACCCTGCTTATTTAACTTATATGCAGAATACATCATAAGAAACGCTGGACTGGAAGAAACACAAGCTGGAATAAAGATTGTAATATCAAAAACCTCAGATATGCAGATGACACAACCCTTATGGCAGAAAGTGAAGAGGAACTAAAAAGCCTCTTGATGAAAGTGAAAGAGGAGAGTGAAAAAGTTGGCTTAAAGCTCAACATTCAGAAAATGAAGATCATGGCATCCAGTCCCATTACTTCATGGGAAACAGATGGGGAAACAGGGAAACAGTGCCAGACTTTATATTTTGGGGCTCCAAAATCACTGCAGATGGTGACTGCAGCCATGAAATTAAAAGACGCTTACTGCTTGGAAGAAATGTTATGACCAACCTAGACAGCATATTCAAAAGCAGAGACATTACTTTGCCAACTAAGGTCCATCTAGTCAAGGCTATGGTTTTTCCAGTAGTCATGTATGGATGTGAGAGTTGGACTGTGAAGAAGGCTGAGTGCCGAAGAAATGATGCTTTTGAACTGTAGTGTTGGAGAAGACTCTTGAGAGTCCCTTGGACTGCAAGGATATCCAACCAGTCCATTCTGAAGATCAGCCCTGGGATTCCTTTGGAAGGAATGAAGCTAAAGCTAAAACTCCAGTACTTTGGCCACCTCATGTGAAGAGTTGACTCATTGGAAAAGACTCTGATGCTGGGAGGGATTAGGGGCAGGAGGAAAAGGGGACAACAGAGGATAAGATGGCTGGATGTCATCACTGACTCGATGGACGTGAGTCTGAGGGAACTCTGGGAGTTGGTGATAGAGAGGGAGGCGCAGCGTGCTGGGATTCATGGGGTCACAAAGAGTCGGACACAACTGAGCAACTGAACTGAACTATTACTCTTATTATTTTCATTTTTATAACCTACTATTACGTTTCCAAAAAAAGACCCTATTTTTAAAGCAAACTTCATATACATATATATATATTATATAATTTTTGTGACTTTGCTTTTTTTTTTCTTCTTTTCCTTAATATTGAAAATCCAACTTCTAGTCTAGATTTTTAATCTTTGCTTTTTGGTATTTGTTATCAGTTTTGTACCTTTAAGATCCCAATCTTCAGTACCCATTTTTAATTGGTAGTGAGATTACTGGCTTGACTGCTCTCTTCCCCTTTGGACACTCTTTTTTCTGCACCAGTTCACCTCTGTCTCCTCCCTCCCCCTTCTCTTCTCTACCCAACTCTGTGAATCTCTGTGTATTCCAGACAATGGAGAACACTTAGGGAACTGATTACTGGATGGATCTGTCTCTCTCCTTTTCATCCTCCCCTTTTATCCTCCTAGCCACCTCTGTCTCCTTCCTCTCTCTTCTCTTCTCTGTATAACTCCGTGAACATCTCTTAGCGGTCCAGAATTTCGAGTGCATATAAGGAAGTGATTACTGGCTAGCTTGCTCTCGCCTCTATTGATTCCACCTCATCTCATTCAGTTCACATCTAACTCCCTCCTTTCTCTTCTCTTCTCAATGTAACTCTGTGAACCTCTCTGGGTGTTCCTCACTGTGGAGAAACTTTTCATCTTTAACCTAGATGTTTTATCAACAGTGCTGTATAGAAGGAGAAGTCTTGAGACTACTGCAAAAATAAGTCTAAAAACCTGAAGTAGGAGGCTTAAGTCCAAATCCTGAGAACACCAGAGAACTCCTGAATCCAGGGAACATGAATCAACAGGAGCTCATCAAATGCCTCCATACCTATACTGAAACCAAGTACCACCTAAAGGCCAACAAGTTCCAGAGCAATATATACGACACAAATTCTCTAGCAACACAGGAACACAGCCCTGAGCTTCAATACACAGGCTGCCCAAAGTTACTCCAAAACCATTGACATCTGTTAACTCATTACTGGGCACTTTATTGCACTCCAGAGAGAAGAAATCCAGCTCCACCCACCACAACACTGACACAAGCTTCCCTAACAAAGAAACCTTGACAAACCACCTGTACAACCCAACCCACAGTGAGGAAACTCCAATAAAGAGAACTCCATATACTTCCAGAATACAGAAAGGCCACCCCAAACTCAGCAATATAAACAAGATGAAGAGACAGAGGAATATCCAGCAGGTAAAGGAACAGGATAAATGCCCACCAAACGAAACAGAAGAGGAAGAGATAGAAAATCTACCTGAGAAAGAATTCAGAACAATGATAGTGAAAATGATCCAAAATCTTGAAATCAAAATGGAATCACAGATAAATAGCCTGGAGACAAGAATTGAGAAGATGCAAAAAAGGTTTAACAAGGACCTAGAAGAAATAAAAAATATATAATGAATAATGCAATAAATGAGATCAAAAACACTCTAGAGGCAACAAATAGTAGAATAACAGAGGCAGAAGAAAGGATTAGTGAAGTAGAAGATAGAATGGTAGAAATTAATGAATCAGAGAGGAAAAAAGAAAAACGAATTAAAAGAAATGAGGACAACCTCAGAGACCTCCAGGACAATATTAAATGCCCCAACATTCGAATCCCTGAAGAAGAAGACAAAAAGAGACTATGAGAAAACACTTGAGATAATAGTTGAAAACTTCCCTAAAATAGGGAAAGAAATAATCACCCAAGTCCAAGAAACCCAGAGAGTCCCAAACAGGATAACCCCAAGGCGAAGCATCCCAAAATACATATTAATCAAATTAACAAAGGTCAAACACAAAGAAAAAATATTAAAAGCAGAAAGAGAAAAACAGCAAATAACACAGAATGGGATTCCTGTAAGAATAATAGCTGATCTTTCACTAGAAACTCTTCAGGCCAGAAGGGAATGGCAAGACATACTTAAAGTGATGAAAGAAAATAACCTACAGCCCAGATTACTGTACCCAGCAAGGAACTTATTCAAATATGAAGGAGAAATCAAGAGCTTTCAGTTCAGTTCAGTCTCTCAGTCGTGTCCGACTCTTTGCGACCACATGAATCACAGCACACTGCACCTCCCTCTCCATCACCAGCTCCCGAGGTTCACTCAGATTCATGTCCATCCAGTCAGTGATGCCATTCAGCCATCTCATCCTCTGTATTCCCCTTCTCCTGCCCCCAATCCCTCCCAGCATCAGAGTCTTTCCCAATGAGTCAACTCTTCACATGAGGTGGCCAAAGTACTGGAGTTTCAGCTTTAGCATCATTCCTTCCAAAGAAATCCCAGGGCTGATCTCCTTTAGAATGGACTGGTTGGATATCCTTGCAGTCCAAGGGACTCTCAAGAGTCTTCTCCAACACCACAGTACAAAAGCATCAATTCTTTGGCACTCAGCCTTATTCACAGTCCAACTCTCACATCCACACATGACTACTGGAAAAACCATAGCTTTGACTAAACGGACTTTAGTCGGCAAATTAATATCTCTGCTTTTGAATATGCTATCTAGGTTGGTCATAACTTTTCTTCCAAGCAGTAGGCATCTTCTAATTTTATGGCTGAAGTCACCATCTGCAGTGATTTTGGAGCCCCCCAAATTAAACTTTGACACTGTTTCCACTGTTTCCCCATCTATTTCCCATGAAGTGATGGGACTGGATGCCATGATCTTCATTTTCTGAATGTTGAGCTTTAAGCCAACTTTTTCACTCTCCTCTTTCACTTTCATCAAGAGGCTTTTTAGTTCTTCTTCACTTTCTGCCATAAGGGTTGTGTCATCTGCATATCTGAGGTTTTTGATATTACAATCTTTATTCCAGCTTGTGTTTCTTCCAGTCCAGTGTTTCTCATGATGTATTCTGCATATAAGTTGAATAAGCAGGGTAATAATATACAGCCTTGATGTACTCCTTTTCCTATTTGGAACCAGTCTGCTGTTCCATGTCCAGTTCTAACTGTTGCTTCCTGACCTGCATACAGATTTCTCAAGAGGCAGGTCAGGTGGTCTGGTATTCCCATCTCACTCAGAATTTTCCACAGTTTATTGTGATCCACACAGTCAAAGGCTTTACAGACAAGCAAAAACAGGGAATTCAGCACCACAAAACCAGCTCTCCAACAAATCCTAAAGGATATTCTATAGACAGGAAACACAAAAAGGATGTATAAATTCAAACCCAAACAATAAAATAAATGGCAGTGGAATCATGCTTATCAATAATTACCTTAAACATAAATAGGTTGAATGCCCCAACCAAAAGACAAAGTCTGCCTGGATGGATACAAAAACAAGATCCCTATATATGTTGTCTACAAGAGACCCACCTCAAAACAGGGGACACATACAGACTGAAAGTAAAGGGCTGGAAAAAGTTATTCCATGCAAATAGAGACCAAAAGAAAGCAGAAGTAGCAATACTCATATCAGATAAAATAGACTTTAAAACAAAGGCGGTGAAAAAAGGCAAATGACACTACATAATGATCAAGGGATCAATCCAAGAAGATATAACAATTATAAATATATATGCACCCAACAGAGGAGCACTGCAACATGTAAGACAAATGCTAACAAGTATGAAAGGGGAAATTAGCAATAACACAATAATAGTGGGAGATTTTAATACCCCACTCACACCTATGGATAGATCAACTAAACAGAAAATTAACAAGGAAACACAAACTTTAAAAGATACAATAGACCAGTTAGATCTAATTGATATCTATAGGACATTTCACCCTAAAACAATAAATTTCGCATTTTTCTCAAGTGCTCATGGAACTTTCTCCAGGATAGATCATATCCTGGGCCATAAGTCTAGCCGTAGTAAATTCAAAAAAATTGAAATCATTCCAAGCATCTTTTCTGACCACAAGGCAGTAAGATTAGATCTCAATTACAGGAAAAAAACTATTAAAAATTCCAACATATGGAGGCTGAACAACACGCTACTGAATAACCAACAAATCACTGAAGAAATTTTTTAAAAAAATCAAAATATGCATGGAAATGAATGAAAATAAAAACACAACAACCCAAAACCTGTGGAACACTGTAAAAGCAGGGCTAAAGGGAAAGTTCATAGCAATACAGGCATACCTCAAGAAACAAGAAAAAAGTCAAAAAAATAATCTAACTCTGGGGGAAGAAAAAAGATGGCAGAGGAATAGGACAGGGAGACCACTGTCTCCCTCACTACTTCATCAAAAGAACATTTAAACGCTGAGTAAATTCCACAAAACAACTTCTGAATGCTGGCAGAGGACATCAGGCATCCAGCAAAGCAGATCATTGGCTTCAAAAACAGGTAGGAATAAATACAAAAGATGAAAAAAGAGACAAAAGAGGTAGGGAGGGAGCCCCAACCCGGGAAGGGAATCCCGTCCCAGGAAGAGACTCTTAAAAAGAGAGGTTTCCAAACAGCCAGGAAACATTCTCACAACAGAGGCTGGGGTGAGCCCTGGAAGCACAGAGGGCAACATAACAGGAAGAATTTGGATACAAAAACAAGATCCCTATATATGTTGTCTACAAGAGACCCACCTCAAAACAGGGGACACATACAGACTGAAAGTAAAGGGCTGGAAAAAGTTATTCCATGCAAATAGAGACCAAAAGAAAGCAGAAGTAGCAATACTCATATCAGATAAAATAGACTTTAAAACAAAGGCGGTGAAAAAAGGCAAATGACACTACATAATGATCAAGGGATCAATCCAAGAAGATATAACAATTATAAATATATATGCACCCAACAGAGGAGCACTGCAACATGTAAGACAAATGCTAACAAGTATGAAAGGGGAAATTAGCAATAACACAATAATAGTGGGAGATTTTAATACCCCACTCACACCTATGGATAGATCAACTAAACAGAAAATTAACAAGGAAACACAAACTTTAAAAGATACAATAGACCAGTTAGATCTAATTGATATCTATAGGACATTTCACCCTAAAACAATAAATTTCGCATTTTTCTCAAGTGCTCATGGAACTTTCTCCAGGATAGATCATATCCTGGGCCATAAGTCTAGCCGTAGTAAATTCAAAAAAATTGAAATCATTCCAAGCATCTTTTCTGACCACAAGGCAGTAAGATTAGATCTCAATTACAGGAAAAAAACTATTAAAAATTCCAACATATGGAGGCTGAACAACACGCTACTGAATAACCAACAAATCACTGAAGAAATTTTTTAAAAAAATCAAAATATGCATGGAAATGAATGAAAATAAAAACACAACAACCCAAAACCTGTGGAACACTGTAAAAGCAGGGCTAAAGGGAAAGTTCATAGCAATACAGGCATACCTCAAGAAACAAGAAAAAAGTCAAAAAAATAATCTAACTCTGGGGGAAGGAAAAAGATGGCAGAGGAATAGGACAGGGAGACCACTGTCTCCCTCACTACTTCATCAAAAGAACATTTAAACGCTGAGTAAATTCCACAAAACAACTTCTGAATGCTGGCAGAGGACATCAGGCATCCAGCAAAGCAGATCATTGGCTTCAAAAACAGGTAGGAATAAATACAAAAGATGAAAAAAGAGACAAAAGAGGTAGGGAGGGAGCCCCAACCCGGGAAGGGAATCCCGTCCCAGGAAGAGACTCTTAAAAAGAGAGGTTTCCAAACAGCCAGGAAACATTCTCACAACAGAGGCTGGGGTGAGCCCTGGAAGCACAGAGGGCAACATAACAGGAAGAATAAATAAATAAATAATTAAAACCAACAGATTACGAGCCCAACAGAAAATCCCCAGCGGATAAGCAGCGCAAACGCCTGCATCCGACACTAGCAAGTGGGGGTTGGGCAGGGAGGAACGAGAGGTGCAAGCGGTAGTGCTTTCTAAGAATCGGGCCATGGGAGACACAGGCTGCAGGGCTTTTCTCGAGAATCAGGTGGTAACACGGCCAGAATCAGGTCCCCTCATGGCCAGAATGAACCAACATGGACTAGCAAACCAGACTGTGGGATAACTACCACGCGAAATGCTTGAACATAAGGCACCGACAGGCCCACACACAGAACAAAGGATGGATCAGAAATAGCCGGCTGCAGACCATCCCCCTCCGGTGACAGGCAGCCAGAGCCGTAAGTGCTGGAAGGGGGCAATCGCAGCTCAAGAGAGACATTACCTACCAAATTGCAAGCAGGTTTCTTTGCTAACTAAGACTTCTAGGGGGCTCTGGACAGTCATCATCTGCCTGAGAAGGAGCCCCAGCGGTACACCCAGAAAATTGAGCAGCCCGGAAAGACCAGAATTCACAGCAATTGCGCTTGCCAAACTCCCTAGCTACTTGGACCTGGGAAGGGCACAAAGTGCAGGCCCAACCAAATCTGTGCCTCAGAGAGCTTCCTGAGCACCGAACCTGAGTGGCTTAGACCGAGGAGGTGCATGAAGACTAGGGCAGGCCCCAGACGGTTATCCCGTGGAGCAACATAGTGTGCGCTGTCAGCAGAGGCAAGCCCAGTGTAGAGTCCATCACCGCCCTCCCTGTGTCAAGACAGAAATCACACACGGAAGAGACCAGCAAACAGAGGAAGTCAAACAGAGGGAACTGCCTTGGTAGCGATCCCACACAGCCCACAAAGCTAGAGAAAGCGCCAGATACACCTTTACTACTTTTATGATCAATTTGGGGGGGGGGGGGTTGATGTTCATTTCTCCATAGAAGACATACGGATGGCTAACAAACACATGAAAAGATGCTCAACATCACTCATTATCAGAGAAATGCAAATCAAGACCACAATGAGGTCACACCAGTCAGAATTTCACACCAGTCAGAATGGCTGTGATCCAAAAGTCTACAAGCAATAAATGCTGGAGAGGATGTGGAGAAAAGGGAACTCTCTTACACTGTTGGTGGGAATGCAAACTAGTACAGCCATTATGGAATACAGTGTGGAGATTCCTTTAAAAATTGCAAATAGATTTGCCTTATGACCCAGCAATCCCACTGCTGGGCATACACACCGAGGAAACCAGAATTGAAAGAGACACATGTACCCCAATGTTCATTGTAGCATTGTTTATAATAGCCAGAACATGGAAGCAACCTAGATGTCCATCAGCAGATGAATGGATAAGAAAGCAGTGGTACATATACACAATGGAGTATTACTCAGCCCTTAAAAAGAATAAATTTGACTCAGTTCTAATGAGATGGATGAAACTGGAGCCAATTATGCAGAGTGAAGTAAGCCAGAAAGAAAAACACCAATACAGTATACTGACACATATATATGGAATTCAGAAAGATAGTAATCATGACCCTGTATGTGAGACAACAAAAGAGACACAGAAGTATAGAATGGACTTTTGGCCTCTGAGGGAGAGGGAGAGGGTGGGATGATTTGGGAGAATGACACTGAAACATGTATACTATCATATAAGAAACGAAGTGCCAGTCTATGTTCAATACAGGATACAGGATGCTTGGGGCTGGTGTACAGGATGATCCAGGGAGACTATGTGGGGTGGGAAGTGGGAGGGGGCTTCGGTATTGGGAGATCGTGGACACATGTGGCTGATTCATGTCAATGTATGACAAAACCAATACAGTATTGTAAAGTAGGATAAAGTATTAAAAAAAATAAATAAATAAAAGAAAGCTGAAAAAAAAAAAGAGTTGGACTATAAAGAAAGCTGAGCACCAAAGAATTGATGCTTTTGAATTGAGGTGTTGGAGAAGACTCTTGAGAGTCCCTTGGACTGCAAGGAGACCCAACCAATACATCCTAAAGGAAATCAGTCCTGAGTGTTCATTGAAAGGATTGATGCTGAAGCTGAAACTCCAATATTTTGGCCACCTGATGTGAAGAGCTGACTCATTTGAAAAGACCTTGATGCTAGGAAAGATTGAGGGCAGGAGGAGAGGGGGACAACAGAGGATGAGATGGTTGGATGGCATCACCAACTCAATGGACATAAGTTTAGGTAAACTCTGGGAGCTGATGATGGACAGGGAGGCCTGGCATGCTGTGGTCCATGGCGCCCCAAAGAGTTGGACATTACTGAGTGACTGACTGAACTGAACTGAATTTGCCTTTATCTTTCTAAATGCTGTATCAAATTCCTATATATAAGAAATTCTTAAAATTCAAAAATAAATAAATAAAACATCTATATTTTAAAAAATAATAATAATAATCTAACTCTACACCTCATGCAACTAGAAAAGGAAGAAATGAAGAACCCCAGGGTTAGTAGAAGGAAAGAAATCTTAAAAATTAGGGCAGATATAAATGCAAAAGAAACAAAAGGGACCATAGCAAAAATCAACAAAGCCAAAAGCTGGTTCTTTGAAAAGATAAATAAAATTGACAAACCATTAGCCAGACTCATCAAGAAACAAAGGGAGAAAAATCAAATCAATAAAATTAGAAATGAAAATGGAGGGATCACAACAGACAACATAGAAATACAAAGAATCATAAGAGACTACTATCAGCAATAATATGCCAATAAAATGGACAACTTGGAAGAAATGGACAAATTCTTTGAAAAGTACCACTTTCCAAAACTGAACCAGGAAGAAATAGAAAATCTTAACAGGCCCATCACAAGCACAGAAATTGAAACTGTAATCAGAAATCTTCCAACAAACAAAAGCTAAGGTCCAGATGGCTTCACAGCTGAATTCTACAAAAAAATTTAGAGAAGAGCTAACACCAATCCTACTCAAACAATTCCAGAAAATTGCAGATGAAGGTAAGCTTCCAAACTCATTCTATGAGGCCACCATCACCCTAATACCAAAACCTGACAAAGATGCCACAAAAAAAGAAAACTATAGGCCAATATCACTGATGAACATAGATGCAAAAATCCTTAACAAAATTCTAGCAATCAGAATCCAACAACACATTAAAAAGATCACACACCATGACCAAGTGGGCTTTATCCCAGGGATGCAAGGATTCTTCACTATCTGCAAATCAATCAATGTAATTCACCACATTAACAAATTGAAGAATAAAAGTCACACAATTATCTCAATAGATGCAGAGAAAGTCTTTGACAAAGTTCAACATCCATTAATGATTAAAAAAAAAAAAAAAAACTCTCCAGAAATCAAGAATAGAAGGAACATACCTCAACATAATAAAAGCTGTATATGACAAATCCACAGCAAACATTATCCTCAATGGTGAAAAATTGAAAGCATTTCCCCTAAAGTAAGGAACAAGACAAGGGTGCCCACTTTCACCACTACTATTCAACATAGTTCTGGAACTTTGGCCACAGCAATCAGAGCAGAAGAAGAGACAAGAGGAATCCAAATTGAAAAAGAAGAAGTAAAACTCCCACTGTTTACAGATGGCATGATCCTCTACATAGAAAACCTTAAAGACTCTATCAGAAAATTACTAGAGCTCATCAATGAATATAGTACAGTTGCAGGATATGAAATCAACACTCAGAAATCCCTTGCATTTCTATACACTAATAATGAGAAAACAGAGAAATTAAAGAAACAATTCCATTCACCACTGCAATGAAAAGAATAAAATACTTAGGAATATATCTACCTAAAGAAACTAAAGACTGATATATGGAAAACTATAAAACACTAGTGAAAGAAATCAAAAAGGACACTAATAGAGGGAGAAATATACTATGTTCATGGGTCGGAAGATTCAATATAGTGAAAATGAGTATACCATACAAAGCAATCTATAGATTCAATGCAATCGCTATCAAGCTACCAATGATATTTTTCACAGAGCTAAAACAAATAATTTCACAATTTGTATGGAAATACAAAAAAACCTCAAATAGCCAAAGCAAACTTGAGAAAGAAGAATGGAACTGTAAGAATCAACCTGCCTGACTTCAGGCTCTACTACAAAGCCACAGTCATCAAGACAGTATGGTACTGGCACAAAGATAGAAATATAGATCAATGGAACAAAATAGAAAGCCCAGAGATAAATCCATGCACCTATGGACACCTTATCTTTGACAAAGGAGGCAAAAATATACAATGGATTAAAGACAATCTCTTTAACAAGTAGTCCTGGGAAAACTGGTCAACCACTTGTAAAAGAATGAAACTAGAACACTTTCTAACACCATACACAAAAATAAACTCAAAATGGATTAAAGATCAAAACATTAAGACCAGAAACTATAAAACTCCTAGAGGAGAACATAGACAAAACACTCTCCAACATAAATCACAGCAGGATCCTCTATGAACCACCTCTCAGAATATAATAAATGGGACCTAATTAAAATTAAAAGCTTCTGCACAACAAAGGAAACTATAAGCAAGGTGAAAATCCAGCCTTCAGAATGGGAGAAAATAATAGCAAATGAAGCAACTGACCAAAAAAACTGATCTCAAAAATATACAAGCAACTCCTGCAGCTCAATTCCAGAAAAATAAATGACCAATCAAAAACTGCGCCTTCTCCAAAGAAGACATACAGTTGGCTAACAAGTACATGAAAAGATGCTCAACATCACTCATTATCAGAGAAATGCAAATCAAAATCACAGTGAGGTACCATTTCATGCCAGTCAGAATGGCTGCTATCCAAAAGTCTACAAGCAATAAATGCTGGAGTGTTGGTGGGAATGCAAACTAGTACAGCCACTATGGAGAATAGTGTGGAGATTCCTTTAAAAACTGGAAATAGACCTGCCTTATGACCCAGCAATCCCACTGCTGGGCATACACACTGAGGAAACCAGAATGGAAAGAGACACGTGTACCCCAATGTTCACCGCAGCACTGTTTATAATAGCTAGGACATGGAAGCAACCTAGATGTCCATCAGCAGATGAATGGATAAGAAAGCTGTGGTACATATACACAAT